>BLKR01003162.1:0-117086 GCA_011170035.1 Teleogryllus occipitalis | reverse complement strand
CCGCCAGAACCACCAAAGCCTCCGCTCCAGTCACCGCCTCAGCCACAGCCACCGCCACAGCCACCGCCACAGCCACCGCCACCACCGCCACCACAGCCACCGCCGCCACCGCCGCCACCACCGCCACCGCCACCACCGCCACCACCGCCACCACCGCCATCGCCATCGCCATCGCCATCGCCACTACCAAAACTACCATCAGCGACACCGACAGAACCGCCCCCCCCCCGCCAGCACCAAAGCCACCGCCACCGCCGCTGATACCACTGCCGCCAACGCCGCCGCCGCCGCCGCCCCCACCGCCCCCACCGCCCCCACCGCCCCCACCGCAGCCCAATCCAACACTGTCAACGCCAACGCGTCTCGTGGCCACGGCCATCGCCAGCGCCTCCTCCTCCTATGCCGCCGCCTCCGTCGCCCCCGCTGCCATTTCCATCCCCACGGTCCCTCACGGCCGCCACCGGCATCACCATCTCCGACACCTCCGCCAGCCAGAGCCCTAACAGACGCCATCGGCCCACACTCCGCCTCCGCCTCCGTCACCGCCACGGCTTACTCATCACAGCCGACGTCAACGCCCCATCCTCGCCGCTGCCGCCTCCGTCGCCCCCGCCGCCCCCGCCGCCCCCGCCGCCCCCGCCGCCCCCGCCGCCCCCGCCGCCGCCCCCGCCGCCCCCGCCGCCCCCGCCGCTCCCGCCGCCCCGCCGCCCCCGCCGCCCCCGCCGCCCCGCCGCCCCGCCGCCCCGCCGCCCCGCCGCCCCGCCGCCCCGCCGCCCCGCTGCCCCGCCGCCCCGCCGCCCCGCCGCCCCGTCGCCCCGCCTCCCCGCCACCCCGCCGCCCCGCCGCCCCGCCGCCCCGCCGCCCCGCCGCCCCGCCGCCCCCTGCCGCCCGCCGCCCCGCCGCTCCCGCCGCCCCGCCGCCCCGCCGCCCGCCGCCCCGCCGCCCTGCCGCCGCCCCCGCCACCGCCCCCGCCGCCCTTTTCGTCACCGCTCAGCAACCCCTTGGGCTCGGCCGCCCCGCCCTCGCCGTCCCCTGCCGTGCCCGCCTCCATCCTGGCAGTGGCACCACCTGCCTCAGCCAACCCTACACCACCGCCACCTCCACTGCTGCCGGCGCCGCTAAACTCCAACTTTCGCAGCGTTTCCGCTTCGCCGGCGCTCCGACCTTTCTGCATCCCCCTCCCCCTCCCCCCCCCCCCCGGCCGCGGAGTGGCAGAATAGCGTCGTTTCGCGCGAAGCTGCCTGCCGGCAACTCCGCCGGCGCCCGCGGCGGTCGCGCCTCATCTCCACGCAGAGAGCGCCAGTGGGGGCGGCGCCTGCAGCCAGCCATCAGAACACACAGGGATACTCTCAACGCCATACCGGGAGCGGTGGCTCAACTGATGTCACTGCAGCGCCACCCTCCGGGACATCCTAGGTTCCCACTCCCCACGGCGGCAGGATTTTCCACACTGGCTTTTCAGCTAGGTCGAATTCAGTCGCTGTCTGGACGAGAATTCTAGCGGCCGGCTGCTCTGATCGGGAGTTTTCCGTGCTTTCTCCGATCAACAACAGGCGAATTCCGGAGCAGTACCCTAACAAACGGGCCACGGACCGCGCGCGATCTTTCCTTCCTTTTCCTTCTATCCTCTCCGCTTACACACACACTTACACTAACAAGCACTACACTACCACATTCCGGGAGACCGGTTGGGAACTTAGAGCTTGTCCCGGCTGGGGCGCTGCCCGGCTGGTGGGGGAGTGCTGGTTAGGGGGAAACCCCACTAGCCGACGGTAGGTCGGCGCCGGATCTCCCCATCTCCCGAGAAAAACATGCACTACACTAACGGGACTAATGACTAAAGCAGTTGACATGCCATTGTTCAAAATCAATCAGTCATTCTCAGTGCCATTGTTCACGAATCATCATGGTAGGAAAAATGACTTTTGATATTATTGTGTAAACGAGATGTGAATCCTGAGAAGGAGACAGAAGTTTATCTGCCGCTCGACATTTGTAGATTTCACTTAGCTTTCCTCAGGGCTCCAAAAGACATTTCATCATTTATCACAAACTATAATATTAAATAAACTCTTTGAAGGGTAAGAAGCTCATTAAATATATTACGAAAAATATGTTTAAAATACCAAATCGATGCTTTTCCATTCTCTACATTCGGATACAACTCTCATATTCTTAAAAACGAAATAAAATATTAATTTCACGTAAAATGAAAAATTTTACTTAAATCATTAATGTAAACAAAATAATATTTTCGAGTAATCAATTTATTACATACAGGAAACAAAACTATTGTTTATTTGGAAAGTTTCCAAATAATTAAACCTTAAAGACAATAATTTATGCAGACACAATATAATGTAATTTTTTGATAAAAGGCAAACAACAACTAATTGAGTTTAATGAAAATATGAAAGTAGTTCCCAAATATTACTGCACAACGAAGAACAATTTAATTTTCCATTATTTCTTTTTATCATTGTTTATAGACTAATTTATTTTCATTATAATGTGTTTATTATTATAATATAGTACGTTCACAAAAGTCACAAATGACAAGAAAACTATCTGCAGTGAAGTAAATTTGTCCTTTCAAGAATTCCTAAAGAACATCATTTAATTTCAATCTGACTATAATAACGTATTTCATACGTGTTACGTATACCCATTCTGCATATGAATATCGTTCACAGCGTTTAAACATAAGCGAACCTTCCAAGAATTTTTTACGATTTCCAAGAGCAGACATCTGTGGCTGACTTTTCTTTTCTCCTGACATGACGTCATGAGCAGGAACTGTGTGGTCTGCGATTAGAACATAACTTTTCTCCCTGTTTGTACGAAATGCGTAATTTATACTGAAACGCGAGTACTGGAATTTTAAAGTCCTCGGTGAATTTCTTCGAACAATTCTCCAAGATTTTTCCGTTCTTTCATGGTCGTAGAATTTCTCGCTTTCTCCTCCAGCCACAAAGGAATCGTGTGGTCTAGCATAGTCGTATTTCTTATCTTCAGTTAACGTCATATCCGTAACTGAATCATTGCTAATAAACAGTCAACTTATTGATAAGTCTGTCAGTCTGTCAACTTATTGATAAGTCATTACCTTCACTTTTGTAATTTTTGCAAGTCGGAGGCAAAAGCAAAAAAGTGCGTTCGTTTCTAAATGGGAGTATATCTTCCAGCTGATGTCTGAAACTAGCTGGTTAGCAAGTTCGACGGTAAATGTTCGCATGATCCCAAATGGGAGGACGGAGTCCAAAAATAGTGTCATTTAACGGTTAAAAAACGTAATGTATCTTTATTTACAAAACCGGTAGCGGGGAGCGCAAAGTAAACGCCAGCTTGTGCTGGTGATCAGACGGTCGTGGATTCGATACCGGCGAGGTTCCAGAAATTTACTTAAACATCGGTGAGTGTGTGGCCCGTGTCCAAATAACTTCGTAGGCTGACTGCTATTATCAGCGTTTTTGTCTCTGATCTTTTCCACATATATACCGCATAAATACCTTCACATAAATACCACAGCAGCATCATATTATAATGGAAAACGATCCGTGCACCATCTTTCCTGCCCATTCCTTTCCCAGCATCAACATTTTCCCCATCCCATGTTTCTTGGTCATTAGCCATTAGAAAACGCCTTAAAAGGTTATCTCATAGACCACGTGGTGTCGCTGAAGCCAGGCGTGTCCTTTGATACTCCGATTTCAATGTCTGGTGTCCCTTCAGGGTTACTATCTGAAAGGAGAGGAGGGCAGCCATTCAATCAGGAGCTTCGTTACGATTTAAATTTTGGTATTGAAGCTCCCGATTTGATGAATATCCTTTCAAAGTCACGAGATAAAAGGAGAGAGGGGAAACCAATTGGGACCGAGAGTCGAATCGTCAAAGACACCAAACCGGGAGCGGTAGCTCAGTGCATCAACTGATGTCACTGCAGCGCCTCTGATCGGGAGGTCCTAGGGTCGAGTCCTGACGGCGGCAGGATTTTCGACATTGGCTTGTCAGCTAGGTCGAATTCAGTCGCTGTGTAGAGGAGATTTCTAGCGGCCGGCTGCTCTGATCGGTAGTTTTCCGCGGTCTCTCCTATCAAGACCAGGCGAATGCCGGAGCAGTACCCTAACGAACGGGCCACGGACCACGCGCGATCTGTCCTTCCTCTTCCTTATCCTATCCTCTCCCCTTACACACACACACACACACACACATGCACACTTACACTAACATGCACTACACTGCCACATATTCCGGGAGACCGGTCGGGAGTTTAGAGCTTGTCTTGGCTGGGGCGGTGCCCCGCTGGTGGGAGAGTCCTGGTTAGGGGGGAAGTCCCACTAGCCGACGGTAGGTCGGTGCCGGATCTCGCCATCCAGCGGGGGAAGATCACCGCCATCTCCCGAGACAAAACATGCACTACACTAACGGGACTAATGATCAAAGCAATTTACGCGCTCGTAAACACGAAAACAATCAATCAATCCATCCAAGACACCAAGTCGTTTAATCGGAAGATTCATTACGACTTAATTTTTTGTTAATGAAGCTCCCGATTGGATGAGAATGATTCCCTCTACCTCCAGCTCGTGATCTTAAAGGGACACTACATTTAAATCGGAATATAAGAGCAGCAGGAAGGCTGTCATGGTCGACCGTGGTGCGTTCTGCAAAATCCCGTTCCGTAGCTACGTCGTCCCTCTGCTAGTGGAACACCGTAACACGCTAGCGCACGGGGGGGGAGACTTCGTGTCTTTGTCGCGTGCGCGTCGTGGTGGTTGGGGGCGTGATTTCGCGCTTTCGCCCAAATGAAGCTGTAAGTCGCGACGGTCCTTTGTCGTCGTGCTCCTGCCGAGATAACTGCGCGAATGACTCGTCTCGCAGAGACGGTGTCTTGTCAGCTGGCCACGTGACACGCTCCGTTGACATTCGTGGTGGCGTCGTGATTGGTGGGAGAAGCGTGCTAGTTAGTATGGAGACGTTATTGTCGCTTTGACAGCTACTGCTGGTAGCATAACTGAAAGTTACGCCCATGTGTCAAATTAATTAAACCGTTCGTTTTGCAGTTATCTGTAAAATATCTCGGTACTACTTCTTGCAATGCAATCGATCAACATGACTTTCTTTAATTTTCCGACATGTTAAAGTGGTCCCTTCTTAGGCTAAATTCTCTATAGATATTAGGGCCTCGGGGAACAAGAAATGACTGGTTGATGTGCAATATCACTTTAAATGCTTATACAAGTTTCACAGTATTTGTCATGCTGTTTCTGTAAGCCACGAACGTTAATAACTCATTGCGACATCACTGATTAGCGATTCCGGACTTGTTAGCTGCTAAGGCATTTCCGTAAATGTAGTTCATGCTTTATCGCTGGAGGTGGCGGTGATCTTCCCTCGCTAGCTGCCGAGATCCGGTACCAACGTACGGTCGGCTTGCGGTGTTTTCCCAATCAGGTATCTCCCACCAACGGGGCACTACCCCAACGGGACCGCGGATTCCTGGATGGGTTACATTCTGGGAAGCCCAGTTACGAACGACGCCGAGCCCCTGACCGAAGGGATAAAAAGCTGACCGCGACGTGACGAGAGAGGACAACATTTATGTCTTCCCCATTTATGTGTTCAATACGCAACTGCCTAAGAGTCGTAGTTGCGAACAGGGCACTACAGAATTTAAAATAACCTAAACAATATATGAAATGACGTGGATGTGTGTGTGTGTTGCAGGCGGCAGCAGGTGGACGGGCAGCTGTACTGCCCCGCGTCGCCGCTGCCCCCCGGCGCCGCCCGCGAGGCGCCCTCCGCGCAGCCTAGCGACAAGTTCAAGGTACTAACTCACTTCCGTTCACTTAGTTATAGCTTATACTTAATGGCTTATGCATAATGGCTTATGCATAATGGCTTATGCATAATGGCTTATGCATAATGGCTTATGCATAATGGCTTATGCATAATGGCTTATGCATAATGGCTTATGCATAATGGCTTATGCATAATGGCTTATGCATAATGGCTTATACTTAGTAACATACTTAACTCTTCTGGCGTTGGTTTACTTACATACTTCTTCGTTGGTTTACTTACATACTTCTTCAGTTGTTGATTTAGTTATTTGCTCACTTATTGATTTAGTTATTTGGTTAGATGTTCAGTTGTTAATTGAGGTGTTTTGTTGGTGATTTAGATAGTTTTATACTTAATCTTTAGTTGTAGATCAGTTGACTTAGTTGTTTAGTTTTAGTGTTGTATTACTATAGTGTTCTCAAGAGGTAGAATAGTGAAACACTGTAGGTCATTGTAGAAAATACTTTTGAAACACGACAAAACCCTTTTGGGACACATGTTGGTTTGATATCAATAATATACTTTGACGAAATAATACATTCCGAATGTAGGCAAACTAAAATATTTCGTTTACTTGGCCAGTAATACATTTTCTACAGTTAGGTATTTATTATCATATTCATTTATTGATCAAATGATCTGTATTTTACCTAGACAGCTTAGACTTGAACCTTCACAAATGAAACATTTGAGACTTTCAAATTAGTTTTTTGCGTTTTTAGCACACGTAATGATTTGAATTAAACAATTTTGTAAGTAAATGAAAGTTAAGAAGGAGATAATGATCAGAAACTTCAGAATGCTACCACTTCACGTTTTTCTATTGCATTAATCATGTTGAGCGAAAGCTTAGCAACGTTTTGTTAGTCATATGTGCTGTTTATATTATAAAAAACACGATTAACGCTTTTGTAAAAAAAGGTTTCATACAGAATGTTTTAAAAGGACTTCATTCGAATACGTTATTTTCTTGTTTCATCGTCAGCATTCATGCCATGAATACAAAACTGCATTGAAAAAATCAAATATTACTATTTACTTTGTTCTGCGTTAAAAATATACAAAGCTTTTTTGAAATTTCCATTTCTGCTTTCACCATAATAGAAGTATTAATAATTTTAAACCCGCGGAACGCACGTGCAATGAAAGCAAATATAATCATACAACAGTATTAGAATTTTAATCAGGAATGGTAATTATTGAACTCGGGAGCTACTACAATCCGCACACCTGCTCTATCATACATGTACGGTTGCGCCAATGCACTCGCATTGGTCCAAACATCTAGCAAAGCCATCTCGGTGAGTCCGAATGCAATCCTGTGTTCCTACGAGTTAATGTTGGCAAACAATCGTTGTGCGTTTGTATATATGGGAGACAGATTTGTTGGCAAATATGAATATTGTCTTATAAAGAAGAAACTGGAGCATTACAGATACACACTTTTATTCACGCCCATAATCACAACCACATTCACCGCCCACATACATGTCGATATATACGCCCACGTACTCACCCACGTACACGCCCGCCTACTCGCTGACGTACACACCCACATACTCGCCCACGTGCACGTACACGCCCACGTATACGCCCACATACTCGCCCACGTACACGCCCACGTACACGCCCACGTACACGCCCACGTACACGCCCACGTACACGCCCACGTACACGCCCACGTACACGCCCACGTACACGCCCACGTACTCGCCCATGTACACTACCACTTACACGCCCCCGTACTCATCCGTACGCGCCCACATACACGCCCCCGTACTCATCCGTACGCGCCCACATACACGCCCCCGTACTCATCCGTACGCGCCCACATACACGTCCATGTACACGCCCTCGTACCTACCCACGTACTCGCCCATGTACACGATCATGTACTCGCCCACATGCCCACGTACACGCCCTCGTACCTACCCACGTTCTTGCCCACGTACATGCACCCGCCCACGTACTCGCCCCCGCACTCATCCGTTATCGACTACGTACTTGCCCACGTACTCATCCGTACTCGCCCACGTACATGCCCGCGTACTCGCTCACGTGCACGACCGCGTACCGTATTACGTACACGCGTAAATATATAATCTCCACATACATGTGGAGATATCCGCCCACTTCCACGCCCTCATGTACACACTCGTGGGCGGCAACACTATTCCACGTTGCTGAGATCCCACCCGCGTGGCCGCATCTGTCACCCGAGGCATCCAGATAGCCATCTCTTCTCCCTTGCCCCGAAGGGCGAAGCGAAGGGCGGAGGGAGGGGGCGTGTCCAGCACGCGCCTCGGCCACATGGCGCGACGCACGCGCACGGCTCGCGCACGGCACGCGCTGGCGCCGGGGAGATCACGAGTGGAGTCCAGAAGTTCGTGTTTATTTCAGCTAAAATAGGCAGGCAAAATGGCATTTATTTTTACTAAAATAAACATACGTAAGAGAGTTATTCCCTCTAAAGTACGACTGCAATAGGTATTTATTTTACCTAAAGTAAGGAGGCAAAAAGGCATTTATTCTAGCTAAAGTAAGAAGTACAAAAAGGCATTTATTTTGCCTAAAATAGCCGAACAAAAAAGCTTTTATTTTTACTAAAATAGGGGTGCAAAGAGCCATTTATTTTTACTAAAATAGACATACAAACATAATTTATTCTCGCTAAAGTAAGACTAAAATAGACAATTGTTTTACCTAAAAGTAGGGAGGCAAAAAAGCATTTATTCTAGCTTAAGTAGGGTGTGCAAAAAGGCTTTTATTTTTCCAAAAGTAGTCGAGCAAAAAGGCATTTACTTTTACTTAGACAAACAAAAGACATTTATTCTCTCTTAAGTACAACTGCAATAGGCATTTATTTTACCTAAAGTATGAAGGCAAAGAGGTATTTATTCGAGCTAAAGTAGGGTGTTCTAAAACGCATTTATTTTGCCTAAAATAGCCGGACAAAAAGATATTTATTTTTTCTAAAATAGGGATGCAAAAAGGTATTTATTTTACCTAAAGTAGGGGTGCAAAAAGCACGTACACTTTGAAAAATCACATTTAAAAGGAATTGGTGTAAACAATTAATAATTAAAATGATTCACATTTTTATGATAACACTAAAATCTGCATTTGCATCAAACATGTAAGAAAACGATCTTTTCTTTATCTTAATAGCTATTGCTATGGCTTAATGGCTTATCATAATGGCTACAAATTTGTTTTACTCGCGTCGCCGTCTCTTGGAAGTACTATTGTGACTCCTTTTTGAATCTCGAAATGGCATCAGTGAAAACGAAATTATATTTTCGTTCTTCGCCCTTCTGTAATCACTAGCTCTGAGAAAGAATATATAATAAACTGAGAGCCGTTCTCAAAAGGAATCGGAAGCCATACTCAAAAGAAGTTGAATCAGTGAAATGATAGATGATAACAAACCCAGATACATCATGAAAAACAAAACTCTACTTTTTGTTTCGCACAGGCGGCCAAGAAATGCTTTGTTAGTGTTTTTAATGTGCCGCCCGCGTATATAGGAAACTTTTGGCCAGTCCGGTGGCCGATATCGCTAAAGCAGTAGTGTCGTAGTGATTTCGGGCCCGAAAGGCCGCGGGTTCGAGTCCCGCCTCGGGCATGGTTGTATCTGTGTTCGTCCTTTCACCCCTTAGCATCACCAAATCGTTTCATCTTGATAGTTACCATACCATTAACTCCAATAGTGGTCGCTAATGACCTAAATGTTGATGAGACCTTAAATAACACAAAAAAAGAGACTTTGGCACTAAATATTTACCACTAGTCTTGCATTAATATTCTAATGAGTAATTTACTTCACGTAGAGCGACGGGCACACGCCAATTCCGCAAAGTAAATTCTATTAGTAATGAGCCCTGGGTGTCCCTCCGAAAATGTTTACGTCGAGGATATCCCTTAATTTCAACGTTGCCGCGTGGGATTGTCCGCGGGCTCATCCCGAAATTGGAGGCTCCGGGCTCCCATCAGCATTCCGGTGGCGCCCGGCGGTCTCCCGTAAGAGCCAGGGCGTGCGAACCGGCGCGAGCCGGGTGGGAGCGGAGGCGATAGGCGGGGATAGGGTTGGAATGCGTCATGGATGCCGATGTTTCAAAAACATCGATATTTTTATTCAAGCATCGATGTGTTTAACATCCATTTATTGAATCAGAAGTTTTTGACATCCCTGTTTTTTACTTGGTTAATATTTGATTTTTTAATTAAAGAATACAATAATGAAAAATTACAGTAATGTTTTATACATACTGTTATATACATAATTTGAACATTCTTCATACCAAAGTCCCCGAGAGTGAAAAATATGGTAATTGTTTTGGTTTGTAAGTTGTTCTGCAATTTTTTTGACTTCGGGTTTGAGATCTAAATCTGTCTGATAAAAACGACCATTGTGGCGTGCAATTGTCCGCCGACACATGTGAACACTGATGTTAGAGGTTACTGAAATAGTTTTACAAACATGGATGTTCAAAAGAAATTTATGCTTTCGGGCCGATGTATTTTGAACATCGATTTTTGAAATCTCAACATCGATGTATCGAAACATCGATGTCTTGTTGTCGATGTCGCGTCCCAAGTATGGGGATGGGGGATTGCGGGGGAATGACGAGAACGGGGATGAGGACGGGGGCTGGAATGACAACGGTGAGTGGATGAGGACGGGGCTGAGTGTGGGTCGGGATTGAGAATGGAGGCGGCGATGAGGATTGGAGCGGGGATGTGCACGGGGGCGGGATTGAGGATTGAAGCAGGGATGAGGACAGGCCGCAGGGACGGGGCATGGGGAGGACGGGGCAGATGTGAGGACGGGGGCGGAGGCGAGAGCGGGGCAAGTTCTGCGTCGGAGGTGAGGATGAGAGGCGGGGGTATGACGTGAAAGGGAATGAGGATGGAGACATGGTCTAGGCTCGGGGATGAGGACGGGGCGGATGTAAAGATGAGAGTGGGCGATGAGGACATGTGAGGAGGTGAGTGCGAGGGCAGTCTGAAACGGTGGTGAGGGGGGTGAGGACAGGGGCGGAGGCGAGAACGGTGGGGTATGCACAGGGGCGGGGGTGAAGTCGCGGGCAGGGGGAGAGAGGTGGTGAGGACGGACAGGGGCAGAGGCCAGAGCGGTGGCGAGGCTGGGGGCGGGGATGTTGACGGTGGTGAGGGTGAGGACGATGGGAGAGATGTGGTGAGGACGGGGGTTGGGGTGGGGATGAGGGCGGAGGCGAAAACGATGGTGAGGTCAGAGGCAGGGGTGGGGAAGGGGGCGGAGGCGAGAGCGATGGGGGGATGAGGGCGAGGGTGATGACGTGGGCAGGGTGAGTTTGAAGGCTTCGGTGAGGACGGGGGCGCAGGCGAGTTCAGTGGTGAGGACAGTGCCGTGGGTGAGGATGTGGGCGGAGGTCAGATTTGGGGCTGTGGGCGAGCGTTGGGGTGAGGACGGGCGGGGTCGTCGGTGAGTGGGGTGCGGCGAAGAGGGCGGGGAGAGTTCAGTGGTGAGGACAGTGCCGTGGGTGAGGATGTGGGAGGTCAGATCTGGGGCTATGGTTGAGCGTGGGGGTGAGGACGGGGATAGAGGCGAGAGCGGCGGTGAGGACGGGGATGAGGACGGACGGGATCGTCGGTGAGTGGGGTGCGGCGAAGGGGGCGGGGCGAGGTCTGTGCTGGGGGTCGAGAGTCCATTTGGCCGCGTCGTTTCGGGCAGCACGCTCCCGGACGGAGGCCGAGGCGTGTCCCGACAGAAGAGCATCGGGGCTGCGAGGTCCCGCGGCAGATGGCGCGGGGGCGGCCCATTTGAAATGCAGATCTCGCCCTCCCCCGCCCCCTCCCCCCCTTTACCGCTGGGGGCAGACACAGCGCCGGCCCGGGGCGGAAGGCCGGGAGCCGGGAAATATTGAATAACCCAGGGCACGCCCACCCCAGCAATTCGGCCGACGCCACGCCGGTTCTGCAACGCGCCCGCTCACCTTCAGCCAATTGTTTTAGCCCTTTATTGCATGATTGTTTTTATTTTTACTTGCAATAATTATTTTTCATTACATTTATTTATTTTAATGAAGGAAAAAATAATTTAAAAAATCAGACGTAAAGATTTCTTGAGAAAAAACACTATATTAAATTGTGTTACTCCTCCAACAAAATGTGCTATATTTCACAATTTTTAAATAATTATTAATTTTTCAAATCGTTTATGGGTAAAATAAATATCAAGCAAGTCAATGAAATAAGTATCATTCGTCTTTTAGTTTGATTATTTTCCAAAAAGCGTTTCGTTTCTGATATACGGAAACTGGGAGTGTTACTGGGAAGTTCCGATTCACAAAGCCACTAGATTACTATTACTTCATCTCGTTAACTTATTGCGTTTACCGCCTAACAATGTATGGGGTGACATAAACACATGATGTACGTCACGTGTAATATAAAATAGTTCAGAATTAAATCGTTAGAATGCGTTTATGACCTGAAAAACATGTTACAGATGAGTTACACTATGCAATGTGGGGTAGGATCTAATGGTGAATATTTTCCGACCTACATCCAATCCCGTAACACGTCATTGGAAAAGATTCTCGCATGTCTCGAATCTCGATTTTTTAAGGTAGCTGTCTACCTGAGACGAAAACTTTTAGAATTTTGGTTCTATTTTGTTTGCCCTTGTGTATTTGATTTCTTCCTGCCTTTAGAGATCAAATATTTAAAAAAATCTATATTTGTTTATAAATAATTGGAAAAAATGCAGGTTTTACTTCAAACATCGTAATTCTACAATAAATTGATATATTACGATAATTCTTTTTTTTAATTCATTACAAATGAAATTCTTGTGAATGAAATAAAATGGTAAAGATACTCTAAAAACTAAAGAGACGGGATTTGATTATTTTAGAAAAAATAATTGTTTATAAATTTATTCTGGACATTTCGGTTTATAAAACTTTAACTTTTAGTGTCATATTCTAGTTCATTTATTAGAACAAATCATGCGTTACATGGTGCAACAGGTTTATATTATTATCTTTAATAGTTTATGATTTATGATGTTCGACATGCATGAATGTGCTGAAAATTCCCAGTTCGGAAAAATGCATCTGAAGTTCACTCACTAAGGGCTTGACAAATGTCACTCGCTGCGATAAAAAATGTATTTCCTCAAAAACTACGAAACAGCAAGAAACTGTTTGAAGCATTTAAAAGAAAAGACAATAGCATACATCCCAATACAATTCGAAAACCACGAAATTTCACGATTTTTCATCATTCTCAGCTAACTTACATTCAATAAATCGCCACAAAACTGGAGTTTAGAGTGATAAAGTATAACATATCCTTAGATTTAGGTGTAAATTTTTAATTTACAATATTATTTTAACGGCAGTATTGTCGTTACATGTAATTAATACCAGTAATTTATTTACACATTTTTTATGAAAACGTGTGCAATAAAAATGCGTAAATTGTTTGAAACTTTTTGTAAATATGCTTTAATTTCTTATTATTTCATTCATCCTGTTTATCTAAGATACTGATAAAATAAAACGACAAAAAAATTTAGGAAAAAAAGTAGGAATTTAGAGGAAGACATAAGATCAATAATATCGGCGAGAGATTTTGTTGAGGATGCCTGAGAAGATGGAACGAAATGGAGATTAGGCAGCGAGAAACGGCGACAGCTGTAGAATACTCTATTTACTAGAAGAAGAGAACGCTTTACTAGTAATAGCGAAAAGAAACCGTCTCTGTCTGACGTTTAGGTGAATTGCCATATGGCCGTGGCTGCGAGCCGCTCGTGAGGGGGGGCCGTGTGTACCCCGTGTTGCATCCGATCGGCCCCCTGCGATGGGAGAGATTACGAGGGAGAGAGGAGGGGGCCGTGGAATATTGAACACTCGAACGGGCGGGCGGCGAGCGGGACAATTGGGGCTGCAGCTCCTGTTTCTACATCCCCGATGACTCGGTGCATTGGACGAATCGGATTAAACCGGCCCTGTCGAAAGTGGATTTCGTAGTTTTTTGTCAAAGGGAGCGGGAGAGGGGGCGTGGAAAAATTTCAATAATTTAAGGGCTAAAATATTTTTCGGAAATCTAACTGTATAAGACAAGAACCTGACATATCAACGTAGAGCCAAAAGTACTGAACTGAAGCTAGAAATGTGAAATTTGGAATACATGCATTTCGATGTTGTTGTTGTTATTATTGTTATTGTTGTTGTTATTATTATTATTATTATTATTATTATTCCTTCCACTTATCTCATTTTAATTGATGTCATTTCCCACAAGTTTTCTGTCGATTCCAGTCGTTGATGGTAGTTTTCTGTACTAGCTACCTTAGGTTTACGGGAAGATCTAATTCCCAGAGAGTTTGACGTAAGGTCGTTGGGATGGAACCACTACTCGATTTTAGAATAAGATCCATTCTCACTTAGTCTGCATTCAATTATTTGATAGATTCCGAAAGCCCTTATATATAGACTTGCTCTCCTTGTATTTAACCTGTAGATTTGAAATGTTCGCAATTTATTCATCCTTAACATCAACTTACCTGTTTTCTTTTTGAATCATAACAAAATCAAGTCGATTACTGATGATTTTTCTCACTGTAAGTATCGTTTCCTCGCAGAACAAAACGATACGAAGTATTTTCCAAAACACACTCTTGAGTTATTCGTGTAGTGTGGACTTCGCACGTTGATAGTGTTCACTCTATTAACTGGTATTATTATTATTATTATTATTGTTGTTGTTGTTGTTGTTGTTATTATTATTATTGTTATTATTGTTATTATTATTATTATTATTATTATTTTTAATATTATTAGTATTATTATTAGTATTAGTATTAATTATGAATAAATTCCAAACACTGAAACCAAAATAACATCATTGTTACATACGTAGCGATGATTTTTCTTCTGTTTCGATCTCACTTGTATTGTTATTTACAGTTTTGGCTTCATGCTTTGATTGTCTTAATGAAAATTGATTTGGTTCTCCGAAAAAGATTCGTTCTATTCACCATTTTATGCGTGATTTTGTTTTCCTATGCGCGAAATCTGTAGCCGCGTGGTGTGTGTGTTGCAGAACGCGACCCAGGACCTGTTTGAGCTGCTGGAGCGCGCCCAGAGCAGTCGGCTGGACGACCAGCGCTGCGTGCTGCCGCCCTACTTCTCCCAGGTGAGGAGCCTTCAGGATTCCGGGCGCATCAGCTACTGAGATCATTAGTACCGTTTGTGTAGTGCACGTTTTTCGTTTGGGAGGGGGCAGTGACCTCCCCTCGCTGGATGGCGAGATCCGGCGCCGACCTACCGTCGGCTAGTGGGGTTTCCCCCTAACCAGGACTCTCCCACCAGCAGAGCACCGCCCCGGCCGGGACAAGCTCTAAGCTCCCGACAGGTCTCCCGGAATACGTGGTAGTGTAGTGCATGTTAGTGTAAGTGTGTGTGTGTGTGTAAGGGGAGAGGATAGGACAAGGAAGAGGAAGGACAGATCGCGCGCGGTCCGTGGCCCGTTTTGTAGGGTACTGCTCCGGCATTCGCCTGGTGTTGATCGGAGAAACCACGGAAAACTTCCGATCAGAGCAGCCGGCCGCTAGAATTCTCCTCCAGACAGCGACTGAATTCGACCCAGCTGAAAAGCTAGTGTCGAAAATCCTGCCGCCGTGGGGAGTGTAACCTAGGACCTCCCGGTCAGAGGCGCTGCAGTGACATCAGTTGATGCACTGAGCTACCGCTCCCGGTGCATACCGGTGTAGGTGCTCAGGGCTTCAACTGATGTACCCTACCAAACGGACCACGGACATCGCGCGATCTTTCCTTCCTCCTCCTTTTCATATCCTCACACATTACTTACACACACTTAAACTAATATGCACTACACTACCACACATGCCTGGACGCCAGTCGGTCGTTTAGTGCTTGTCCCGGCTGGGACGGTGTCCCACTGGTGGGAGATATCTGGTTGGGAAAACCCGACGTCGGATCTCGCCATCCAGCGTGGGAAGATCATCTCCACCTCTCGCGATAAAAAAACATGCATTACACTTACGGGACTAATGACATTAGTAATTTACACGCCCGGATACTCTAATCGACCATCAATCAATCTATGGTTCCTTGGTCACGGCAAGTGCGAGCCAGTGATTGGTTCAGCACCCCGTAAACACAATTATTGTGTTTGAGTTACCGCATTCCCCTCCGACCTGCACGCCCCGCGTAAAATAAATTTCCCCACGTGCGCGATCTGAGGCTTGATTGGGTTTCCGACTCGCTCAAGGGCGAAGTCGCCTCCCTGTATCTCGGAGCGCTTGGCACACGAGGGCTCGATAGAACGCAAGCGATGACTAAGGATGCGGATGAAGATATTTTATCGCAAAGGAAACTCTTTCAGCTGTTCCAGCGAGAGCTTCTGCGTTTGGCAACACCGCAACATGTGCTGGTAGCTGTCGGTACCAAAGAATGATCTTCCGAAGTGTAGTGTAAAGGCGGCTCAGCACATACGGCATTCGGCTTTCGACATTCGACATTCGACATTCGACATTCGACATTCGACATTCGACATTCGACATTCGACATTCGACATTCGACATTCGACATTCGACATTCGACATTCGACATTCGACATTCGACATTCGACATTCGACATTCGACATTCGACATTCGACATTCGACATTCGACATTCGACATTCGACATTCGACATTCGACATTCGACATTCGACATTCGAGTAGTGAACGTGTGCTCGCCTAATCCCGAATAGTGTGGACGGTTGCTTGGTATTTGCCGAGCGACGAAAATTCAGTACTCATCCAGACAGCTGCTGTTTAATCGGAATATGGATTTTGCTGCCTTTGAAGCTACAAAAATTAACCATTTCAAGAGTTTTAATTTAAAGACCACTTTCATCGTCCGAATTTTATTAGTTGAGAATACTGCAAGCATTTTAAAAACTTACACGGGATAAACCATGTTTTATTGTTTGTGGATTCGGTGGTATAATGATTAGCGTGCCGAACTGTTGTACCCATGTTTACGTCAAACGCGATTGAAGCCACGGGTTTTTAAGAGCGAAAAAATCCTTCCTACGCCTTCCTTCGGAGGACAAGTAAAGCCGGCTGTCCCCTGTAGTAGATTTACCACAAGTAAAATATACTCAAGCCTATAAGAAGCCTCTGAGCTAAATTCAAGTCGCATGTTTCGTCGCCCAAGATAATACCTTCTTTTTCCGCTAGATGGTGAAAAGCAAAATTAGCGTGGTCAGACGGAAGAGCGGGTCTGATGGCCTATGATATGATATGATAAATAACTATACTTAAGATGCATTTAAATGTTGTATTGAAGGTAGTGGAAAATAAGGCATTCTATTTTTTTAAAGAAAGTAGATAATTTTGGAATCCATATCTGACGATTTCTTGTTCTGAATTATTTTCATGGATACAACGTTTAGATTTGTTTATTATTTAAAACTGAATGAGGTTAATGATTAGTACATGTAATTAGTGTTTAGAACATCCGACTTGCCTAATGTAAGCTATTCTCAACTTTATATATTTCTGAACGTATTAAAACGTTCTCACTTTATTTCAAATGAAATCCCGGAAAGAATAATTAATTTACGAAAAAAGGATGTGACTAACATACAGCCACGACGCACAATATACATACCATTGTTTCATTCTGAATTTTTCCGCGTTTGTTTCACTTCAATAATAATGAAGGTTGTGCTTTTCTCTTTTTATAATTCACAGTTTCACTGTTTTCGTACAAATTGAAAAACAGTGGAAAGGTCATTGAATCTGAAAGGTTGTAAACATCAAAAATAGATATTCTTTTGCATTAATTACCTTTTCATATCGTGCATTTTGTATGAAACTCGGCTTGGTTTCATATTTCGAATATATATTTTAAAAACGGTATGTTTTCTCTTTAAAGAATACGCAATGTGTTATGTGTTGTACTGCATAAAACGGTGTTGCGTTTATGAATGTTTGTTGAATGATGTTTCGTAATTAAATACATTTTTGGTTTTATTCTTCGGGGAAAAAAGTCCGCCGTTGTGTATTGTGAGTGGGGGTCGTTTATTGGTATTGTGAAAGAACTTTCAAAACGCCATTCTGTGATGCATTGAACCTTAATAAAGTTTGCATCTTGTGATTGACAACATTCGTGCTTGAGACGATGATGCTTTTCAACTCGATGGTTGGTAGGCCTGTGTGTAGACGGAGGAGACGTCTTTCCGACTATACTTCTTGTTCCAGGCAGGTGAGCTCCGCGATGTTATCTTTGCAGTCTAAAAAAGTTTCTTATTTTTACTTTCTCGCTACGAAGTAGAGAGAAAGTTATGTAATACTGCGCTAAAAAACAGCGAATTTTCGTCAGAAAAACTCGCATTATGGGAATCAAAAATTGGATACATCCAGTGGCTAAATTTAGAAAAATATCCTCTAACACGTGAAGCCAGAAGCAATGATTTGTGGGTTCCTGTTACCGCAAAATCGAATGACGGCAAAACCTCCGTCTGTGAACAACTCTTTGGCTAAACCGTTCAGTCGATTTCCTCTAAAATTGTTATTCCTCAATCGACGTGACTCATTGAATTTAAAATCGATATTTTCATTTTGAGGGGTTCTGTACATGAAGCCCCTGGGACTTTCCCAATTTTTCACGAAAATGGCTCCATCATTTTTTATTATTTTTTTTGTTATATGAAGGATTTTTAAGAGACAGCAGGTCTCTTGTTCATTAAAACTCCTGATTTTTCGAAAATTGCAAAAGTTCAAACTTTCTTTGGCGGCTTCCTACAATTATGAAGATAGATTTTTCCGTTAATGAAATCGGTTCCCTAAATATATATTTTGAAATAAGGTCATGTACAACTTTTCGAAAATTTTAGTACTTTTCGCTTAATTTTGCGTGAAAGTATGGTCGAGAAAGTACATGCTGTTTAGCACCACTAGTTTTATATAAATTCAAACAGTTTTAAATTGTCATGAAAATAAACTTTTCACTTTTATTTTCATTCATTTTAAACTAATTTATTTAAATCGTGAGTATACAATATGAAAAGGAACTGGGATAGAAATGTAAATGATTAATAGCTGTAAATTCTTTCATCTCAAAATTACCTTATACTCAGAAAGAATTTCTATTCCAACATTTTTATCTTATCTATTTTCTACATTGAACGCGTTTGAGATATTCCGCAGCTTTGAAAATAACGCACATCCATTTTTTACTATTTTATGAGGAAAATAAATGTTTAGTCTTTAATAAAATAAAGGACTAAGAAGACGATGGAGAAAAGACGACCCCCGACGTTGACATGATTTTCGACACTAGCTAGATAGCTAGGTCAAATGCAACTGCTGTCTAAGAGAATTCTAGCCACCGACTGCTCTGATCGGAGGTTTCCTTGGTTCTCTGTCAATTACAGGCGAATGCCGGAGTAGAAACCGTATAAAAGGGCCACAGACCGCGCGCGATCTTTCCTTCCCCTTCCTTGTCATATCCGCATCCCATACTTCCACACTCACTTAGATTGTATTCAGTAGCACACATGCCGGGAGACCAGAGCTTGTCCGGATGTAGGCGGTGCCATGGTGGGGGAGATACCTGGTGGTGGAAACCCCGCTGGTGTGTAGGTCGAACCCCGATGTGTTGCTTGTCCTTGGATCTCACCATTCAGCGGGGGAAGACCAACGCCACCTTCAGAGAGAAAAACATGCACTACACTTGTGGGACTAATCACCTCGTATAGTAACAGCTGCTGTTCTGCCTAAACACTTAAATAACAGTACATTTACCTAATTACAATCGGGAATTGAATCCGCAGTTTGTGCTCTGCCTTATGGAGCTGTACCAGATAAATTGCCCACCCAAGTCGGCTACTTGAAATAAGTGGATTTTATTCCCTCTGAGTCAATGACCCTCATCTAGATGAAGTTTTTCGTCCAGTTTCCCTGATCCTTTGTGGAAATGCTGAGAAGGCCCCTTGTTTTGCTTCTGTGCCTAAATGTCACTTCATTATCTGTACACATCTAGAATTCAGCGGGAAATTTAGTTATTCAAATTACCGTTCTCCATGTTGTCGCGGTAGGCAGTATTATTCTTTGACGAAGGACATAAGGGATAAGAGCCCAAATTTACCCTTGATTTACCCTTGAAAATATATTTTTGTACATCAGAGCAAATACTTTTGTTAACAATCCTTGCAAAAAACTCTCCTTTTTTTCTGTTTTCAAAATTCAATTAGTAAAAGAATTAGGAATGGGATCTCAGAATTTTGAAAACGTGCTCAGTATTTACTTGTCCCCATAGCACGTCACACAGTTTTTAACTGTTTTTGCCGTAAAATAAATATTTTAAAAAATCCCTAGTCCTCTACGTAGGAGGAGGACCTCTGGGGAGGTCTCGGAATTTCAATAACCCAGATTTCCTCGGAGCCTCTGAAAGGCAGCGGAATGTCTTTTGTGGAATGTCTTCCCGTGCGAGCGCCTTTCTTTCACTTCTCAGTGGCGCGAAACAATCGCATTTGCAGCGAGCGGTAGAAAAACGGACCTTTATCCGCAGGGTTTACTTAAGGCGCGATTACACTCGATTCCTCTTCTCTTTGCTTTAAAGCGGAGCGCGCTGACTGGGCCGGACCGGAGAGGCGTGCTTAGAAAGAGATGTTGCTTTCCCTTAGATACCTCAAGTATCGATACGTTTTTGTTTTTTTTTTCAACGATTGTGATGTAACATCTTCGTGTAGTACCATAAGTAAGAGTAACACAATTATTTACCGTTATGACAATACGATGAGTCGTAATTTTTAGTGATTGTCATTTGTTGTAAACAATATTTTATTGCTAGTTGCAGGATAACACATTTACGTAATATTCATAAGACGATTATTAGTGGGTACTGTATCAAATTCAACACCACCTGCGACATTTAATTTTCGTTTCATATCAAGTGAAATAGCAATTCATTAAATTTATTTGTGTATTGAACTAAATTATTATAATGTCTTTAGTCTGTTCTGTTTATAAATGTAGAGTTGCATTGTTCAGGTAAATATATAATAAATTTTAAACAACATAGATTATACATTAAACCACAATCGATTAAAAAAGCGTTCACGTTCGTTTTCTGTTAATAAAATATTTCGTTTTAAATTTTGGTTTATGACTACGAAATGTATTCGTTCTTTTCTGTTTTGCAACGTTACCATACCGTTTTGAAATTATGTAGACGTCCGTTGTTATGTCGACGCGAGCTTATTCTGATGGGGTTTAATGAAAAAAATTTAGTTATTTATTTATTTTGAGTCACTACGGTCATCGTCATAGTACAACTAATTGCAGTAAATTTTAATTACGAGAAGGAAACCTAGCGTAAATAACAAATACATTTTGAGTCACTCCGGAAGTGTGAATCCAACGTAACAAGTTGTAGGAAATTACGAACTTTTGAAAACTGAAAGCAAAAGGGTTTCTTACTGTTCGGTTCAACAACATGAAATAAACTAGCAACGGTTGGGTTTCACTGACCACGGCATGTTTGAAAGCCAAGAATCAACTAAGACATCCAAACTTCCAACTAGCAGATCCCATGGGGATAAACCATCAAAACCAGCTCCTCTGATTAATAATAAAACACGCAAATCAATAAGACAACAATCTTAACTAGTTGTACTATTTCCCTACCAAGGGCGTGAGCGGTTAAAACTATTTGTATACTTTTCCTCTTCACGTGGCAGGAGGTCTCTTAAAAGCATTCCTTCCCCGGCTGAGATAATCAATCACGTGCTCATTGGCGTGCGATAGCCATCGCTGTCCAGCGACCGTGCCGTGGCGATCGCAAAGTAAAAAGTCGCCGACACGGCGATGGCCAGTGTTCAATAAGGAACTGGAGGAGGGGCTCTTGCGTAATGCGAACAAGGCTCGTCGTGTCGTTACTAGCGGGCCGATTGACTCGCTGGGCAGCCGCGCTTGAGAATGCGGGTAGCATGCGGTGAGTACAGCACGCTCATTTGGAATGCAGCCGTTCGTGGGTCTGTCACTAGGGACAGCGAGGGCGCGGAAGAACTACCTAAAGACACTGTTTAAGGAGGGAGTAGAGCAAGGATGCGACATCGCCAACAAAACAACTTTATTGGTTTTATTTTATTTTATTTCATTTCCTTTCTTTTTCTTTCTTTATCTTTCCTTTTCTTTCGTTTCCTTTTCTTTCGTTTCCTTTTCTATTCTTTCCCTTTCTTTTCTTTCCCTTCTTTTCTTTTATTTCCCGTTCTTTTCTTTTCTTTTCTTTTATTTCCCGTTCTTTTCTTTTCTTTTCTTTTCTTTTATTTCCCGTTCTTTTCTTTTCTTTTCTTTCCCTTTCTTTTCTTTTCTTTTCTTTTCTTTTCTTTCCCTTTCTTTCCCTTTCTTTTCTTTCCCTTTCTTTCCCTTTCTTTTCTTTCCATTTCTTTCCTTTTCTTTTCTTTCCCCTTCTTTCCTTTCCCCTTCTTTCCTTTTTTCTTTCCTTTCCTTATTTTATATTATTTTATTTTATTTTTCTTTCATTTTCTTTCCTTGATTAACTTACATCGAACGTACGCTAATTTGCAATATATTATTATTGTTGTTATTGTTATTGTTATTGTTATTGTTATTGTTATTATTATTATTATTATTATTATTATTATAAAAATAGATATTTTAAAATATGGATGTTGAAATTTAAAAAAAGCTATGTTCAGAATACAACGACCCAGAACTATCGATGTTTTTAAACGTCGATGTTTGTAAATCTATTTTATCAACAAAAATTTGACTAACTAATTTTTCATTCTTCCTGACTTTGGTGTGAACTTTGGTCTTTGATTGGTTTGAAGTTAAACCCATACACACCTCATGATTGGAACAGAAAGATTTCTGAAACTTTGTGTCTGATAAATCTTTTTTTTTTTTTTTTTTTTAGTAAATCACTTTGACGTAAATTAGATTAAAATATTTTGGGATGAAAGTTTTTCCTTCCACATAATGTAGGTCTGTCTAAAAAACTAAATATATGACGTATTACTATATAAAATGTAATCACAGAAGTTTAATTCCGTCTTGCTTCGTTCAGAGAAATCGAATCTTGTTGGAAAGGACCTAACGCATTGCAATTCATGCTGTCCTCCTTTAGCCAGATCAGGCAATACTATGCAAATGCAGGGAAGCTCCCGACAGTCCTGTTTAGTGCAGACCAGTTCAAGGTGGATAAGTTTCATTTAGACCGGGCCGGTCCAATTAGTATAACGTTTTTATTTGATTCTTGTTTAGCAGTTTATTACCTTTCAGTCCAATCCAATTTAAATCACCTTCCTCCAAGAACAATTTAAATTGTTCAACATTTCCAAGTTTTTAAACTTGCGAACTTTTAAAATACGAAAACATTCATGCCTAGTGATAAAATACACTATCGAGCCATAAATTCACGAACTGAATTCTGGGCAAAACACATTCTAAATCTGATGAGACGTCATCACAGAAAATGTGGAAAATTATTTGTTTCTTATACTTCAGAAAGTAGAAAAGCTACTTAAGTGTTAAGTTCGTTACAAAAGTTGAAATTATTTGAATTCAGGATCAGTTCACATTAGCCATGTCAATATTAAGCCAATTTTGGCATTTAAAGTTCGTACGTTCAGACCAATAGTGCGAAGGGTAATTGAATGTAATGAATTGGGAAACGATTCGAATGTACTTTAATCCCGTTAAATTCATTGCCTTTAATTGTCGTTCAGTTCGGTACAGTTCATGTAATTAGAGTTATTCAATACAAGTCAATGGAGTAGTATTCAGAACTATTCATTCCAAATCAGAAAACATCCGTTAGGTGCTGTTCACTAAATTCGGTTCAATTCCAACTAGTCAAAGTTGAATTAAAAATTCCGTTAAAAATTCAATTCATTTTAGGTTTGAATTGGGTTCATTTGAGATCGTACGAAATTTGATGAAGTAAATTGAAGTAAATTCCTAGTTTACCTACGAAGTTTTTATTATATTTTTTTGTTGCAAACTTCAGAATCGTATTCAGCAACCCCCAAACATTAAGAAGCAAAAATTCAAAACTACACAGCATTTTTTTATCAAATACGTAATGACTGTGCTAAAAATTCCAGTTGCGGATTCGTTTTGAAGTTGATATGCGTGAACTAACGATATGTCGGCCTTTGGAACTAGTATCCCAAAAAAGGAAAACAGCGACGGCGTGGAACATGAGAATAACCGTGCAACGATCTGGCGTCTGCTTCTTTCAAGTTGCCGTCCTCGTTTTAATATTTTATTGAATGTGTTTTGACGTGAAAGTGTACAGGATCGTTGGAATGGGATACGCGAAATGGGTAAAACGCTCAAAATGTCGCTTATGCACTTCATTTTAGAAATGTTTATTTTCTACGTAACTTTTACAAAAAATCAAACGGTCCTTTTTGAAGGTTCATGGCACAGCAATCTCCTGGCACGTGCATACTAGCATGAAGCTAACGGTTGGAGAAATATTTTCGAGTGACGCAATCATGTTTCAGGGTCAGTGATGTTCAATGGTTGACTAGCTTATAAAGGTGTGAGTTGGATAGTGTCAGTGGTATGTGTAATTAAAGATACAAGTACGTAGACGATGTAATGAAATGATAATCACGAACTTTCTTTTCTCCAAATTTTACAATGTTGCAATATTCACTCCGGCAACTTGTACGACATTCACATGAAAACCTCTTTATAACCAACTCCTGGATTAAAAATGGAATTTCTGCGTCTCTTTATAGTCTGCACTAACAACTACACGAGAGTGTAGTCTGTCAGCAACGCGAAAGATCTTCGGCAGTTTTCATCTTCTGTCCGTTCAGGTTGCTGAACACGAAAATCTTTAAAACTTTATTAATCGGCGTTTGAGTGAATACTGCGCTTAAACAAATAAATGATGAGGAAAATAAAAAAAATAAAAAAAAAATAAACTGAGTGCTGACCTTCCTGTGACGTTCCTGTCTGCGAGGTTTAGTGGCTAAAACATTGATTCAGGGCGTGTTTTTAAACTGTTAGCCCGTTAATAAATTATTTCACTTAATAATTAATTGTTTTTTCATTTTATTTTAGTTTTTCATTTAATTAAAGGTTCAATAAAAATATTTATAATTTCATTGCTGTACGCTGCTTCGTTTCAATTCTTTTTAAAATAGCCACATTGGTGGAATTGTTTACTTAGATCTCATGTCTTTATAAACATATTATTACTGGTGAAGATAAGCTATAAGACCCGCTTTTCTTGTTGATATTTTCAATGATTCTTTTAAAATTTTCCATTAGTAGAATGACACAAAACGGATGTAAGAGAACACAAGTTACCATGCTTTACCCTTTCTAAATGAAGGGGGAAAACTTCTGCTGATGGTTGAATCCCAAGCAACATATCCCAGTAGATAAGCGAAATCAAGAAACTACACAGGCACTGCGGAACACCTGGGGATAAATACTCAGGTATTGTTTATTGCGACTCCGAATTGGACAAGGGATGATTCACTTCTTTATCAAAACGAATCGAGAGTCATGGCGTATTACTTAACACAACGGATTATTCTAGGTCATTGTATTTAAATTCCTTTTTGAATTAACATTTTCCCATCAACTATGTTTGATAATTTACTGAATTAACAGGGATGAAAAGCACTAGTTTTGTCTATGTGGTTTTGTCTATGATGTTTCCTCTATGTCGTTCTCATCATGTCGTCCAAGATGTGAATTTATATTAATTTCTTCACCAGATTCCATGGGGATCTTTAAGAAAGCGTTGAGCGCATTCTTCTGGGCGGAGTATCTTAAACACCAATAAAAATTGCGAAACTAAATAATTGTAAGCATTACAAAAAGGATCGTTTAAGTAATAATGCTGAAAATAATCACGTGATCGCATTAAGCAAGTAACTTTATAACTAGACGATTTCAGTCAGATTTTACGTGATCACCTTGACCGAATTTCTTTTCTTTTTTTACTGTTAAATAAAGTCCAATTTACGAGATTAATTTTTGATGTAATGTTTAAAGAATCACATCAAGAAATAAGACTGACCCTCTTTGTTCGTTGATCACACGAGAACCCTTATTACTCATTCACATGTTCATTCTGAGAAGCTCCAGTTAGCCAGAACTCGGGACAAATGTCTTGCAGCTGTTGCAGGGGTTATAGTTTAGAGTTAATGGATTGGCTGGATTACTCATAATAGCCTTCTCACTTTGTGAGTTGCAAGTGGTTAGAGATTCATGCTCCGTTCTCCGAATTTGTGGTTTGGACTGAAAGGATGTATTATAGTTTCGCAGGAAATGATCGACATACACTCTTGTTTATCCACTCTATGGAAATATAAATAACTGAAAGCAATGAATTCTTTGTTTAATTTTGTTCAGTATTAATCGCGATTAATATCAGTTATATATCATCTCACTGTTCATATACAAATATTTGTGATAAAAAATCTGTTTTTTTCAAAGTACTGGTTGACAAAATATTTTTAAAATGTATTTTCCTCTTGTAACAGAAAGTGTAATGATTTACTTAAAGAATATTCTAACTTTCAGAGGACGTAAGCACTTTTCTGATTGTTAACTTCTCACATTTCCCACTCGAATGCAAATTATAGAAAACATATTCAGAAACTCAATTAAGCATTAAAAGTTCATTGTATTTTCGTTCTGTGGGATCCTTATCAAGCAAATGTCATTGCATACATTTAATCCCCATTTCCTATCCTTTATAGTTTGCTCATCGCTATACGTAGTTTAAGCTGGGATATCATAGACCGTGACAGTATTTTCCATGAATATCTAAAATCATATTCAATTTCTTAAGACAAAAACTTTTTTGTTAAACGCTGTTGCCTCGATATTTTGCAAAAAGTATATTATCATTTTATAAGTCATCAAAGGACCACTTGAATGCGAATGGAATTTCGAGTAACTGATAAAAAATGAAACGAGGGAAAATAATTGGAAAACAGCGAAATACAACCCTGAGCAACTTCTTTCGGAAAGATAATGGTTTTGTAAAAATCTACGCTGTAAAACGCAGATCTGAGATCTAAACTGCCACAGATAATACCATCAGGATGACTTTTGAGAGCTAGTAATTTACTTATTCTGGTCATTTTAATTAGTTTTTTCTCATCTCATTACCCTTAAAAAATTTCCTTACAAATAAAGATATCTAACAAAAACTCGAGTTTGCAAAAAAGAGTTCGTCAACCTGCTGCAATCGGGGAACTATGATGTCTTGCGAAGAAATCCATTCCATGCCCTTCTTGAAGGAGATGGAATGAAACGTTTATTCAGAATGAATGAAATTTGTAATTAAATGTCCGTGAAATTACACACTGAACTAATGCGAATTATTCCCGCAGAAACTACTAGTGGTAAATTTTTAAGTACAATTTTTGTTCCTTATTTTACGAACACATTTATTATTACTCGTTCCGGAAAACCCGTTTTTATGGTTACCTTTAGAAACAAAAAAATCAAGAATTTCTGTAAGAAGGTGGAGGTATTTTTATTACGTTTTAAAGTTTCATCCGGCGAAAATGTTTAAAACATATGTAATCTTCTCAAGACCAGAGGCGGCGTGCTAAATAAACAATGGGTGTCATTTGGCCCTCGCCCGCAGCGCCCCCTATGCTAATGAGCGTGGGTGGCGAGGCTGCTCTTTTACTGCGGCGAGCGCTGGGCGGCCTGTGAATTATGCAACCCGGCGCTCCTGGGGTGAACGTCTGGGGAGAAGCTGGGGCAGCCTTTACGTGCTCCGGTCCTAGCGAAAGGCGCTGCTGGCAACGGGTTCGGCCCGCCGTCCGTTCGGCCCGCCGTCCGTTCGGCCCGCCGTCCGTTCGGCCCGCCGTCCGTTCGGCCCGCCGTCCGTTCGGCCCGCCGTCCGTTCGGACCGGTAGCGGTAGCTCAGTGCATCAACTGATGTCACTGCTGCGCCTCTAACCGGAAGGTCCTAGGTTCGAGTCCTGACAGCGGCAGGATTTTCGACACTAGCTTTTCAGCTAGGTCGAATTCAGCTGCTGTCTGGAGGAGAATTCTAGCGGCCGGCTGCTCTGATCAGTAGTTTTCCGTGGTTTCTCCGATCAACACCAGGCGAATGCCGGAGCAGTACCCTAACAAACGGGACCGCACGCGATCTGTCCTTCCTCTTCCTTGTCCTATCCTCTCCCCTTACACACACACACACACACATACACTTACACTAACATGCACTACACTACCACATATTCCGGGAGACCGGTCGGGAGCTTAGAGCTTGTCCCGACTGGGGCGGTGCCCCGTTGGTGGGAGAGTCCTGGTTAGGGGGAAACCCCATTTGCCGACGGTAGGTCGGCGCCGGATCTCGCCATCCAGCGGGGGAAGATCACCGCCATCTCCCGAGAAAAAAAACATGCACTACACTAACGGGACTAATGACCGAAGTAGTTGACGCGCCCGGAAACACGAAAAAATCAATCAATCAACTGTCCGTTCGGCCCGCGTGAGGATTAGTTCATTCCATCTTTCGTTCGTTCACTTTCATTATTTCGAACATTCATTCTTTTGTGGAATTGTTCCTTCGTTCGCTCATCTATTAGTGCGTTTTGTTTGTTTTTGTTTGTTAGTGTGGTCGTCGATCCTTCTTACTACTCGTTGCCTAAGAATCCTCGACCTAGTTCATGTATTTGTCCTAACATCCGACGATTCATTCCCTTATTACTGAAACCGACTAGTCTCCACTTAAATAACTATCATTGATTAGTCAGTATTTTGACATTAATGTGAAAAATTACTGTGGAAAATCGTTTCAAGATACGATTATAAATAAGTTAACATTTTAAAATGTATATAGAGAAATATTTGTATATCCTGATGAGGTCAGAGTACTCTGTCAATACATGGAGTAGAAGTGATTCAGATTAGTAAATTAATAAAGTTCGTTAAACCAATTACAATGTTTCTAATTAAGACGAACCTTAACACACACCATTCATCGTTCATTCGTTCGTCTGTCCATCCATCACTGTGTATTCGCTGCCAGGCCAGCTCGTCCTCCCTGTGGATTCGTTAAATGTTAAACATATTTTGTTATGACGTTCATTTGTGCAAGGACTGACTTATCATTCATTCCTTGAATGTTTTCTCATGTGTTTGTTCGTTGTGTGTGCTGGTGTATTGATTCAGTGCATAATGCTAATGTAATGATTCAGTCGTTTATTATTACATTGATACTGATGTTACTGATGTATTGATTCTAATGTATTGCTGATGTATTGATTCAGTCGTTTATTATTACATTGATAGGCTTATGTAACATTTTTCTCCATTATCCACTTTAATTAGCGCGACAAACGTATTACCAGCATGTTGCGTCGTTGCGCATTTGTTTTTACCGAGTAACTCGGTGTTCATTCGTTAACGTGTCATTAACATGCCGTACATTGTACGAATGTGCTGCTCTTTTATTGTTCACTGGTCCACCATGTCACTGATTTTCACAAAAATAATAAGTAACTGTTTTAATTTAGTAATACGATGATTAATGTTTACAAAAACAGAATATAGAAGTCAATAAATAATAGAGCGACGCCATTTTTTCATTTTGTTCCTTATCCGTTCAATATTCTCCTTAATTCCGTTTTGAAATGCATCGAATAAAACTCCTAAAATGAATATCCGTTGAGGAAAGGAAACAATTTTATTCTCGTAAGTATCTATTGAGGAAAGACGATAAAATGAGTTGGGCTAATTTTTAGACTACTGCCAATTTTGTCGTGTAAGCATGAGGCAGATAAACGATCCTACTTTCCGTGTGATGTGTGGAATAGAGCTTGGTTGCCTAAAGAATAACTGAACTGGGGAACTTGTTCCAGAATATAGTATTCACTCGAAAGCTCGTGATGTAATTCGGAATAGAATTCAAAAACGCAAATAATACCAAAAAATTAAATATATTAATAAATTTAATAATGTTTCAGCTTTTGAATCTTAAACTGAAAATTACAAATACAGAATCATTTCTTATAACCTTTTCTTTACGTTTATTTTCATTTTTAGAAAAAAAAATGGTAAATGGCTATCATGAAATATGATTGTAGTACGTAATATTTGATTTGGCTTTTGTGTGTGTTTTGATCGATTTATTGTCACTTCAGTTTTTATTCCTCGTAAAGGAGTAGGTACTGCGGAATTTTGATATCGTCATCTGGGGAAGTGCGTTACTTCAACCAACCACAAGTGGCGGTTCCAGAGACAAGTCATGCCCCTTCTCAAAGTCATTTTACTTTCTCGCTACTTTCTACTCGCCTCTTCCTACCAGTCTTGTACTGTTGCAGGGAAAAAACGAAATTATTGCCGGACCCTGGTAAGGAACAATAGAAAAATCTTATTCCTGTATATAGTAGATTACTTCCGCTAACAAAATGTGTATAGTTCCAATCAAAGTTTGGTGTATTCTTGATGCCAAAAAATTGGATTATGGCAAAACGTCTGTCCGTCCGTCTTTCTGTGAACAATGCTAGCAGTTAAACCTTAAGAAGGATTTTCACCAAAATGGATATTACCCGACTGATCTGACTGATGTCGGTCTCTTGAATTACAATAGAATATTTTGGTATTTGCGGGGTACAAAACGTGAAGATTTAACATGTTTCAATTTCTTTTTTCAAAACTGGGTACAATTTTTTTCTTTAAAGGGTTTTTCTCTGATTGAGCGAAATAAACGCTTAAAAATGTCTTAGGTGGCATTTTCGTTAAAATATTACAATTCTAAAATTGTAAATGTTCAAATATTTTTTTGGTATCTTCGTACGACTACATAATGAAGACAATTTTTTTCCAGATATCCATCAAACACAGATCTTCAAATATGATCATGTTCAAAGTTTCGAAAATACCAGTAGCTTTGCATAAATTTGCGTGAAACTAACCGCTCTGGAAGGAAATTGAAAATCTGCATGTGACAGTCGGCTTTACTTCCCCTCCGAAGGAGCCGGCACGAAGGATTTTTTTCGCCCTTAAATATCCACGGTTTCAACCGGGATTGAACCCTTCATATAAACTTGGGTGTAAGTTCTTATATCCAATTTCTAACCGTTCTGGAAGGAAATTGAAAATCTACAACATGGGATAGTCGGATTTAATTCCCCACCGAAGGAGCCGGCACGATGGATTTTTTTCGCCCTTAAAAATCCACGGTTTCAACCGGGATTGAACCCTTAATATAAAGCTGGGTGTACGTTCTTATATCCAATTTCTAACCGCTCTTGAAGGAAATTGAAAGAGGAAAAAGCGGAGATAAAAATCGGCGAGATGGCGTATAAAAATGACGCGAGGCGTGACGAGGCCGAGGGCGGGGGATCTTCTTCTGGGAGAACGAGCGGCAGGGGCGCGCACAGCACGGAGGTGACGACCTATCGAAGACGGAAATCTGCGAGATGCGGCGTCGATAGCGCTGCGAGCCGGCAGGAGAACGAGCTTTTAACGGCGCAGTTTCTCCACGATTAACTTCTCGAGAAGATCCTCCCGCTCAGCCCAGTCCTGCAGGAGGGATGCGACATCGGTGACAAAACACGACATCGACGTCGTCGATAACGGTGTTACCGAACATCGATGTTCAAAATTTAAACGTTGATGTTAATAATGCATCGTCCAAAATCCATCGGTTTTGTTAAAAACAGTTTTTTTTAACTTTGGTTTTTTAAACATCGTTTTTCCTAACATCGGTCTTTTAATACATCGTTTTTCCGAACATTGGTCTTTTAAAACATCGTCTTTTAAAACATCGTTTTCTAAAAATCTCTTCTAAAACATCGTTTTTTAAAGTATTGGCCTTTTGAAACATCGTTCTTTTAAACATCTGTATTTGAAAACATCGTTTTTATAAAGATAGGTTTTTCAAACATTTTTTATAAAGATAGGTTTTTAAAACATTTTTTATAAAGATAGGTTTTTAAAACATTTTTTATAAAGATAGGTTTTTAAAACATTTTTTATAAAGATAGGTTTTTCAAACATTTTTTATAAAGATAGGTTTTTAAAACATTTTTTATAAAGATCGTTTTCTAAAACTTTTTTTTATAAAGATGGGTTTTTTAAAACATCCTTTTTATAAAGAGTTTTTAAAAACATTGTTTTTAAAAAGATCTTTTAAAACACCGTTTTTATAAAGATAGGTCTTTTAAAACATTTTTCTAAACGTCAATGATTTAAGACTGGAGTAACAACCTCTAGCATTAAATTCGCGCACTTTAAATTTGAATTTGTCAGTTATCTTGTTTATTAATTTATAATTAAGATTTGACAGAAAAACAAAATTTAAAAAATAACAATGGATAAGCCTGATGGCGCAGGGTCATCTCAAAGTGTATGGCGTCAGTTCACGACCTAAAAGGAAAGGAAAACGAGAAGGGAAAATTCTACGCACACGGCGCACACATTGACCGCCTCTTCTTGTGGAAAATACGAGGAAAGACGTAGGAAATAGCAGGGCATCCAGGCTATATCTGACGACCGCTCGATGACGGTAATGCAAACCGAGTTCGTTTCGTTCGAGCACAAACTGGCAGGACATCAGTTATTTTATTTTTAACTTATACAAACCTGTGGTTATGGAAGTTTTCCATGAAAGAAACATTGAAAAGGCAAAAACATCGAGGACAAAACATCTGTTTAAATAATCGATAGTAATATATTAATGTTTAAAACGATGTTTCTACAAAAACATCGATGTTTTGAACTCATCGATCGGGGGTGACTCAATGCATCAACTGATGTCACTGCAGTTCCTCTGACCGGGAGGTCCTAGGTTCGAGACAGCGGAAGGATTTTCAACACTAGCTTTTCAGCTAGATCGAATTCTGCCGCTGGCTGGAGGAGAATTCTAGCGGCCGGCTGCTTTGATCGATAGTTTTCCGTGGTTTCCACGATTAACCCCAGGCGAATGTCGGAGCAGTACCCTAACAAACGGGCCACGGACCGCGCGCGATCTTTCCTTCCTTTTTCGTGCCCTATCCTCACCTCTTCCACACACACACTAACGTGCACTACACTACCACATATTTCGGGAGACCGATCGGGAGCTTAGAGCTTGTCCCGGCTGGGGCGGTGCCCCGCTGGTGGGAGAGTCCTGGTTAGGGGGAAACCCCACTAGCCGACGGAAGGTCGGCGCCGGATCTCGCCTTCCAGCGTGGGAAGATCACCGCCATTTCCCGAGATAAAAACAGTCATTACACTTACGGGACTAATGACCTCAATAGTTGACGCGCCCGGAACCGCTATCAACCAATCAATTGTAATCATCAATATCGATGTCGTATCTCGATTCTGCAGGTTGCGCGATTCTGCTGTTGACAAAATTGGGGAGATGGAAGGGCAGGGAAGATATAGAATAGAGTTGAGGCGGATGGACACGCTGAAAGACAGCTCCGACAAGAGGGGTGCTACACAATTCATTACTCTGGGATCCATGAAACCCAACGCATCCCATTTAATTATAATTTGAATATTTCATCTAATTGTTATCGTACTGCATGCTTTACAAATTTGCATGTAGATATAATTTCAAAATCAAAAGTTGCCTATGGGTGACAATGTGTTATTGCGCGTTCTGACACACTCCGAATTCGGGACTAAAATCCGTTGTGAACAGTACAGCCCTTTTACTATGTTGCCGTGTAGATACAGGTATGTTCAGTCCTACTCTTCGATTGGTTATTCAAGTAAATTGTTTTTCGAAAAAACAACAAAATCCAGAATACTAAGGCTTTTAGTATTTCTCGACTTATTATTTTGCATAAATTTCACTATCTTACTTAACAATCATAAATCATCTCCCCCAAAATACTTTTACTCATTAGTAGTGTTGGTAGACTATAACAACTCTTGCAAATTGTTTGCACTTCATGGCCCATTTAACTTCTCTGTGTGCTTGCCTGGCACCGTCCTAAAGCTCTCTCGCAAAGGTCGTCATAATTCATAACGACAAAAGAATAACGTCATCGTAAACCTAAAAGAGCATGAAATTGCTTGTGCAACAGTAAGGCTTGCACGGCCGTTTGTTTTACCGTCCTAATTCTGAAACAACGCATCGCCTGGGACTAACATCATTTGCACGTAATTACGTACCAGAAAACCAGCAGCTCATACACCAATTCCTCTTTCGCCTTAGCATCCGCCCTCTCACTCTCTGCGAAGTTTAAAATTAGCTCCGCTTTCTTAATAAATAATTTAAATTAATTGACATCTGGCGGCGGACGAACGTTCACGTAGTTCCGCCGGCGGCCGCCGGAGCGCGCTAGCGTCCAGCGCGCGGCGCGCGCGGTCGGGACGTAGTTAGGCGAAACGCCGCCTGAGCGCGCCACCGTGCGGGCGGCTCGAGTGCGTCTGGGAGAGCAGGCGCCGCAGGAGGTGGCCGCCACCTCCTGTGACCGCCTGTTCGCCTGGCATCTCCCGCGCGCGGGCGCCACGGACCGGCGGTGCGCTCTGCTGCGCGTGCGCAGACGCGAAAGGCGCGTCGCGTCGCCCACGCCGTTGCCTTGGCAACGACAGTTGCCGCTCGCGCCCGCCGCGCTGGCTGGCGCTGGTGTGCGAGTGTGTGGTGGGGACTTCAAACCGAAGGCTGAATGAACGAGTTTAGCTGAACGGAAAGAGTACTTACTTTCTGTTGCTGCAAAATAATTTTGTTTTCAATCGACTGATTGTGGATATGAAATAAAAGCACATTAAAAAATCGAAGGAAATTCCGTGTGAATAAAATTCACGTCATGTGTCTGCATATTACACGAATTTCGTGCAATGGACAATAACAATCAAACGTAACCGTTTATTTCCCTTGCGATTCCCGCGAAATATATATTGATGAGTGCTTGATTTATAAAATTTTAGGTAGCAGAACGCGTCCCAAATTAATTATTAATTCAACAGAAATAGTCATGTATTTCTAGTAATGATTATTCCCAAGGTACTGGAACGCCGTTCCGGTGCGTTCCGCCAGAAATCAAGCCATATATATATATATATATATATATATATATATATATATATATATATATATATATATATATATATATATATATATATATATATATATATAATATGCACACACTGGAAATCAAACCTGGGTCTGCTGCTCTGATGTTGAATATTTGCTATTCAGTTTCAAGATCACATCGTGAATGACATTTACTGTGAAGATCGAATTTCGAACATAATTTATAATGCAAAATAGCGACAGGGTGGTGTCATTGAGTTAAATCACTTAATGATGAGTCATAAATTAGAAAATTTCTCCCGATAATATTTTAAATTAATACACAACAGATCATGAGAACTTTGTGTTGTATAATTTTCCTTGGATATATAATTGATTAATCGTACCGATAGATTCTCAGCACGCTTTATATTTTATTCTCATGTTTGATGTGCGTGTACTATGGATTGAGAGGAGGGGGAAACCTTCGTGGAAGCTCTGAAGGGAAAAGTACAGTTTTAAAATTCAGCTTTTAGCTAATTAAGTTGTAAGGGGCAAAACCGTGAAAATCAACAAGAAGTATTCGTTTGGTATATTTCACGAAATAAATACATAAACATTTATTTCTTTAACCCATTTTTGGGTCGATGCTTTCAACCCTTTTAAATCTCGCGGGAACTGTACATTGATGTAGTTCTGGACTTCGCCACTAGGGGGCAACCGGCAGTGGTCATTGCATAACCTTGTGGCAGTTATGAGAACTAAGTGAGCACTGAGTCTACCTCCTGTGTAATCGGTTTTCATTCATAACTAGTCGTAGATATTGGAAACATGTCGGTATTACATTGTTATTTATGGTTATTTTTTAAATCCATTATCTGTCCTGGCTTAATTAAATCCGTCCTATGATAATTATCACACTGTCATAATACCAGTTATGCGGGTCATTTTGCTCTTCATTTTCATCTATTCGCAGTCTGAAAGTATTAATTTTGAAATAATTGCAATATTTCTGAGTTAATTTAGTTATATACTTGACCCCGTTGTGTGAAAAAGGCAATCTGACACTTTACGTTTTATTGTACGTAGAAATTATGACCGGTTATCTACAGATAAAGTAGTCAAATTTCTCAATTAAACAATTCAGATAGAAAAAAAATGTTTCTTGAAGCAGAATGAAGTGACCAGAAGGAATATTACCGAGGTAACGTATAGAATCCACAGTTAGCACTGTTTGTATTCCATAGCTAAATAGGACAATGAAATCTATAAGTATGCTTATCTAATATTAGATAAATGAAAACGTGCAGATGCTTTTGTTCACCGTTTCACACGAAATATTAGTACTACTAAGATTTGCGGAGTTTCCTAGTAGTAACCAAAGCGAGGGAAATGTTATTTGTCGATTTTATTGGTAAGATTTACATGAAATAATTATGGCTTCAATGAGTTTGAAATAAATTTACGTTTTTGGATAAAATACTTCGGTTTCAATTTTTGATGACATTTAGGTGTCGATTTTGAAGTGGTTCCAAAAGATTAACGTGCATTTCTATTAAATAAATTCAAACGTAATTATAAAGCTTTCAAACTTGGATGTATCGACACGTAAGTAATTCATTGTCCGTCGTCGACAAAAACCTTGGAAATCTAAATTACTAATTTTCGATGCGATTTTTCCTCCACAAAAAATGGAAAAAAACTATGCAGTCTCTGGCCATATTAAATGTCTTTAGTTTTGTTATATTTCCTAGAACATGGGGAAAATCCAAAAAGAACGAAAGTTTCCATTTTAACTGAAAAAATGAAAATAGTTTATAGTGTTACTTCACATCTCATTATGCACGTACCAAGAGAATTCAGATTCTCGAAATGTTTGTGTTGACTTTACTTACAACACAGTTGGCATTGTCATGCGACAGCAAGACTCCAAGAAAGAGGTCGCCTGCCATCAAATATTTGCTAACGTGTTTCATTTTCTAACAGCAACATTTTTTTTTATAATCTGGGTGTGTAATGGTCTGTGTTTCTGTATGCCTACTGTCTTATGTTATTGCAGTTTTCGGGAAGACTGTTTGTGTTATAGCTATTAACAAATCCAGAAATGTTATGAGTGTTATTACTGCTGAGGCCAAAAGTTAAAAATCGATGCGGAACGTAGTGGGGCCGAGATTTTTATTTGGACGAGGCAGTAACAACACTGTAACATTTCGTGGTATGTTCAGCATTTTATGGGTCTCCATAAAACCTTACGAATTATGCGAAAATTTACATTACTTGGATAGTAAACACATGCATTCTATTGCTTAGTACGGTATTGTTGGATGTTGCTTGCGATATATCTATATAAACAATATTTGTATGCCATGGTTCGAGAAAATTGGATGCAAATAATTTGCATCCATAACCTCCTGAATCGAAAGACACCTAAAGAAATGACGTTCGGATAGGAAATTGGTCCGTTGATTTCCAGAGGCAACACCTTCACATCGTCAGTAAATACTATTACTGGAGAAGTTTCATTTGGTGTAATGTGAGGAAAATGAGGTTAATTCACCTAAAATACATTTTTCTAACTGTGCTATTAATAATATTACAATTAAGAATAATTATTCTCCAAAACAATGTGCATTACTTCTGAATTGTTTGAATCTGCTGTTTTGTACATGGTCATGTTTTTTCCTTAACAAACATTTGACTTGCGATCAATCGACGGTTGTTTACGTTGCTAAGGATGTTAAAACCCGCTGCTAATGATGTTACATTTCTTAAGGGCACTTAACAAATCCGTAGGGTTGCATGTTATCAGGAGTTAAAGAAACTTGTGGCCGATAAAAGTATTTAGTTTTGGGGAAAAGTACAAAAAGTTGTATTTTTGTATATGTGCAAAATAACCTACGGCTTCGTGCAGAAGACTGGGAACTCGTGCGCCTTTATCCTGCCATTCCAGAAACGGAAATAATATGTAGTTTATTGGCGATTCCTAGAGAGTGATGTGTGTTTCAAGGAGAATTGTATTGAATTATGTGTGTAATTTAGCAGAAATTATAATATAGATGTTACCAGAGGCTCACCCATGATTTTTCTCGGTAGTAACTACTTTCTAGCAATTATCAATAAATGGTTGCTGCAGATACAGTGTCCAGCCAACTTTGTTGTGGTACAAAGATTTTGTGTGTGTGTGTGTGTGTGTGTGTGTGTGTGTGTGTGTGTGTGTTGAATATAAGATGTATTTTTGTTTGTTGACTGTTTAGATTTATTGAATGACTTTCGTAAATATAGTAAATTAGTAGAAGATATATTTTTGAATATGCACCATTTACCTCGGGGGGGGGGGGGGAGCATTCATGAACACCCTCCCTTAACTGCGTCATTGTATATTGCAATTGAAAGTAAAATGCTCTCTCCCCATTTGTGTCTAGATTCCTTAAACTTTTCTTTCTTAAAAACGATTTTGTATTGTTGTTCTTTCATGTTATTGTGAGTATAGGCGGTGCAAAATCGGAATCATCAGATCCATCGAAAAGTATTGAGCACAGGCGTGAACAGGCTAAAACAACGGAGAAGCGAACCACATTTCTGAGCCCCCTTTTTTCATTACACTTCATTTACATATGAAACTTTACTAGGAAATAAATAAAACCCTCTACAAGGATAATGAAATTATAACGTAAATAAATTAATTAACACAATTGATTTTATGTTGAGTCATTTACGTAATTGCCAGAATGGTTGAAGAGGCACTTCCCCAAACTTGTATCAATTCCCCAAATTGTCAGCCTAACAAAGAGGAAAATAAGGAATTTATAATATTTACGTAAATGAAGTGCTTTTGTACGTAGGGCTGGAGGACCTCTTTCGAAATTTTCAGGGGGAGGGGCACGGCCCGCCTCCCCCCCCCCCGTTCCCTATACGCACCCCAGCAGGCATAGCGTGGGCAGTGAAGCACACGTGTGTGAAATTCCACGTCCGTTGTGTCAAGTTTGTGTTATAGGGTGTATTTTCACGGGTTTATTTCGTGTTCATTTTTAATCTATTGTAAATAAATTCACTGCAAGAGCCCGAAAAGGTAGGCAAGTTTAAAAACATGAGAAGTATTAGTTAAATCAATGTTGATATAAGATTTAGCTCTAATCTTAATTTCAAGTTAAATGGTAGTGTAGCATAATAGCACCACCTAATATGCAGTACGGTCAACCAATATAAATCAATAAACTGAAATCTAAATTTGGAAATGTGCAGTTTTATGCTTTAAAGAAGGAATGCGACATCGAAGTCCATGATTTCGAAACATCGATGTTTTTATTGGTATGTCAATGATTTAAACATCGATTATTCAAGCCGATGTTTTGTTCCCGATGTTTTACTTATGAATAAAAAAATTCTCATGATCGCAATTAAGTAAAAGTTGAAATACGAAATAATAATGAACAGTATCGTGTCTTTGGCGACCTGAGGACCGGCCACAGGCTTTCAGACTCTGTCTAGTTCGTTGTTGTTATTATTATTATTATTATTATTATTATTATTATTATTATTATTATTATTATTATTATTATTATTATAACTTCGCGTTTCGTTCAGCCTTAATTATAAATTAACGAAAATAATTACAGACGACTCCGGTTACAGCGAACTTCTGGGAACTATCATTTTGGGTTCACTATATCAGAGGTTCACTATATCCGATGATGTTGAAATTAAAAAGAATTTCTCCATAATTATTGATTTTATTAATATAGAGATACAGCAAATACAATAACAGCACGTACTGAATTTTTCAAGATCTTTATTTGTCTTTAAAAAATCAATTATTTTCAATTGTTTGCTTCCTTCTTTTTCATTAGTCATTTCTCTAGGTCATTCTCCAGAGTCCTCCGGGGAGACTTCTTTGATTATGACCTTTCGCGGACAAACTTTTTTTTTAACTTGCCTAGCGTTTGAATTTGTGGCACTGAGGTGATGTATTCTTTTCCAGGAAGGAATTCATTTCCAGCGCGTTGTATTTCTTTGGTCACTATAGCCGAAGTTCACGTTCACTATACTTGGGTTTTCGCAACGTGGCGGATGACATTAGGTCATTTCTACCCCTCGCGTCTAATATAATAAATCTTTTTAATTCATTCCCGAACGTCCTTCTCAACGGCGCTCATGACCTCAATCGTGTACTTATCACTATTATAAAAATTCATTTTATAAGGCAGGAGGTGTAAAAATGACTTAATGTCATCCGCCACGTTACGAAAACCCAAGTATATAACCGAATCTTGCTATGCTTCATTGTAATGTTAGTGAAAGGCGACCAATGACAAATTTGCTATATCCGAGCTCACTTTAAACGGAGTCGAGTGTATTTTCAAATTAAATTTTATTGCGTAGGAGTTAGATATTTAAACCTTCCTCACTAGCTCTTTAAAAAAATCGCTGTTTGAAAACATGGACGGTTTTTGGTCGATGCATTAATAAACGCTTGTGTTTTAACTTTGAACGTGGGCGTTTCGTTATCGATGTCACATCACGGCGCCCACCTGCGGTGGCGGCGGGCGGGCGGGCGGGGGTGTCCGCCTTGCAACTGCCGCGCGTTCAAACGCCGCCCGCCGCGCGGTCCGTCGCTCCCATTGGCCGCCGCCTCCCCCCTCCCCCGCCGCGGCGTCGGCGGCGCGGCAGCCCGCCCGTCGGCCGGCCGGCCAGTCTGTTGGCGGGCGCCGAGATGGTCGCAGCTGCGACGGCGGTGTGGGTGCGAGCGCGTTAGCGGACGCGGGCTGTTGGCGTGTGCGTGAGCGTGCGTGCGTGTTGGCGTGGAGTGCCGTCGTGATGGGCGTGTTGCGGTGGCGAGAGCGTGCGCAGGAGCGGGCGGCGAACGCGGTGGCGGCGACGGCGGCGGCCGCCGACTGCCGTAAGCTCGAGTCGCAGGTGAGTGGAGTGGAACGGAACGGCAGCTTCTCTGTCTCTGTCGGGGTGACCGTTGCAGCGCGGTCGCACCTGCCGGCTGTGTGAAGTCCGGTCGAGGGAGCGTGCCGGCGCTTGTGGGTTAAACGGAGCGGAGCTGTCGTGATTCTCGTCGTCCCCAGCGGCACGAGTCGGCTGGACGTTTCCTGGTGCGGTTTCTGTCTGTGGCGAGGGAGTGTGTGGCCACCGACCTTTGACCTCCTCGTGCACAGAACATTCTGACGTTTCTCGCAACATGTGAAGCCCTTTAGGGATCAGGGAAATACTTCGTCGATCGCTGCAACTGGGTTGACCACTTTGTAACGGAATTGTTTGATGGGAGGCGGAGAATATGTGAAACATGCGTGCACACTACAAAAACAGGGGTGTTTTGAGCACTTCAGGTAGCGTAGTATCTCTGTCTGCCTGTCTGTCTGTGGCAAGGGAGAGACGGAGTATGGCCACCGACCTTTGACCTCCCCGTGCAGAGAACATTGTGACGTTTCTCGCAACATGTGAAGCCCTTTAGGAGTAAGAGAAATACATCGCCGATCGGGGGAGTGGGTTGACCACTTTGTAACAGTATCGTATGATAGGGGGGAGGATGTGTGAAAAGTGCGTGTACACTACAAAAACAGGTGTGATGTTTGAGGACTTCAGGTAGCGAAGACTCTCTCTGCCAGTGACAAGGGAGAGTGGTACTCTGGCCACCGACCTTTGACCTGACCGTGCAAAGAACATTCTGACGTTTTCTTGCAACCTGTGAAGCCCTTTTAGGGAAAGGAAATACTTGATTTTCGATCGGTGGAACTGGGTTGACCACTTTGTAACGGAATTGAATGACGGAGGGGAAGAATATTTGAAGAGTGCGTGCACACCACAAAAACAGGTGTGTTTTGAGGACTTCAGGTAGCGTAGTATCTCTGTCTGTCTCCTGTCTGTCTGTGACAAGGGAGAGTCGACGTGTGGCCACCGACCTTTGGCCTCCCCGTGCAGCGCGTTTACTGCGAATATTCGAAACTGGACTGACATTTTCTTGCAACATATGGTGAAGACCTTTTAGAAGATCATTCGAGAAATACGTTATCGTCATTCGGGGGAGTAGGTTGACCACTTTATTACGGAATTGTGTGATTGGAGTGTGAGAATATTTGAAAAGTACACGTACACTATAAAACAGATGTATTATTTGAGGTTTCAGGTAACGTAGAGTCTGTCTGTCTGTAATGGGGAGAGCCGGAGATGCCCATCGAACTTTGACTTTCCAGTGCTGAGAACAGTCCATATTCAACTGACGTTTTTTCGCAACATGTCGTGAAGCCCTTTTAGGCGTCATTCGAGAAATACAAAATAGTTGTTCGAGTGGAAAGGATTGATCACTTCGTAACCGAATTGCATGATGCCACGGGGAGAATATTTTAAAAGTGCGTGAACGCTACAATAACAGGTGTGTTACGAGTATTTGAAGACGTCAGGTAGCGTAGAGTGTGTCTTTGTCGGTCTGTGGCAAAGCAGAGCTGGAGTGTGGCCCTTACTACATCTTCTACTTACTACCTCGTTGGTGGCCACCAATCTTTGACCTGCCTGTACAACGGCTTCGCCGACAAAAGTCGAAACTGAACTGTTTCTTCGCAACAAGTCGTGAAGTCCTATTCGGCGACTTTCGAGAAATTTGGGGAGTGGGTTGACCACTTCATTATGGAAGTGTTATGCGAGGGGGAGAATATTTGAAAGTGCACGTACGCTACAAAAACAGGTGTGTTGTTTGAAGTCTTAGGTAGTGTTGACACACGTAAGTGTTTCAAAAAACAAATTTTATCAAGAAATAAATACATTTAGTTACTTATTTTCTAACGTTTATTCGGCGTTTACTTATTCATTATGCAATTGATATTTCATGTTAGTAATTCTGTCGATTTTGCGAGAGTCAATTTAAGTTTATGATATGTGTACGTACACTTGAACGAATTGAATATTTTTGTTACGAAAACTTGCAAAGGGGAAGAACGTAAAAAATGACCTTTTTGGTATACGTATTTTTTTTAAACAATTCCTGTCCAATTTATATCAAATTTGCACTCAACGAGGTGTGAAAGGGTATGATGATTAAAATCATTTACAGCTTTTCCTAGGCTGTGGAAGTGAAATTGGTCCATTTAACAATTGCAACTTGCGGAAAACAACTGTGATCTATAGTGTATTCGCGATTTTTACTTGTTTTTATAGCGTTCAAGTGTTGCCCGCCCGCAAGAAGACAAGGCCCCAACTCCGCTCTCTCGCGGAGGAATTTCAGGTGAACAAATCGCGTTGCGGAAGGTTTCCTCGGGGTTCTGCATTTTCTCCTGCCTCTGAACCGACATCTCTCCTTCATTACCATCTAATCATAAAACACGGACTATTCCCGGTCCGAGCGAAAGTTGGCGGTCCTGCTTCAAGCACTCTTCAGTAAATATTGAAGGATTGAGACAACAGGAGCCCGGAATCGTCCTCGAACTTGGAACTTGTGGCAATAATTAATCCATTAACGCAACTGCCATTTCCTGCTTTAATTCCCGCCTTTTGTGAAGACAACTTTTACGTACGAATGGTTTGTTATCTTGTTCAATTGTGGTTGTATCTGGTGGGAGGTATTCATACCGTGAACCCTGAGGGAGTGCAACCGTTTCAACTTAACTTACGTCTCCGGGTTCAATTAGATTACTAAATTCAATGCCAAAATGGCCAAACGACGGTAGCATTCAACTAACCACATATTCGTTTGACATTTCTAAGCGATTATTACTTCTCCAAACTCGTTTCTGGAAAACAATAGTCAATCTGGTGATGAAGGATCTCTGATGTGACGTTTACGTTGGTTGGTCACTAATCTGAATTCAGTCTAGATGTTTACCGTTGTAATGACATTACGACATCTGTAGTTCGATGGATAACGGAACCCTCATTACAAAAAGCTGTAGTCATGCGCAAACTTTTGTGATCTGCAGGTACTGAATGAATGATTCGTTAAGTCCATACAGCTGTCCATCCTATTACATTTCTACGATAAACTGTTTGTTTTTGCAGAGTTTGAAACCACTGCGGTCGATGTATTTAACCAGGGTTGTGTCTCCTGTTTCTGCTTGTGGGTGAAATCTGAGCCTGGAGCTCTGGACTTGCCGTCACATTCTTGCTCACTGATCGGGATAGAGACGCTGGTTGAGTTTAACACATTTTAAAAAGTTTCCCAGCCTCAACAATCAAAAGCATTTCAATTACGCTGTTGACGTACTACTTCAGTTATTGAGTTGAACCAATCATCGATTACTAAGGTAGGCACGATAACACAAAACTGCTAGATTGCTTTGGGGGATTTCATTATTCGGACACTAAGAAAACTAGTACAAAATTACATAATTTCAAAAGTGTTTATTTGCACGTAACTCGAATAATTCATCCAAAGACTGCCTAACATTTTCATCCACGCATTTTAGAATCTATAGAATAATCAGGTGCTTTTGAAGAAAATTCACACATTTCAAATTGTCATTTCTCATACACGTGAATAAAAATATTTAGAAAATAGTATATTATTATTAGCTGAAATTGTGTTACGGTGATTCACATGTCTGACGCTGTATAGTGCAAAATATTTTTTCTCTAGTCGGGAAATGCACAGCTCCGCAGAGAATAAAACCGTTCTACACAATGATCATTTTTTAATGTCATTTTTCTTTCGCACCGAGCCCAAATTGTTCACCGTCCGAGCTGTTTGTTTACCGATCTCACAGTGCATTGATACATCTCGGAGAAGGCTTACCAGGAAAGCAACCGCGTTTCAGAATACGAAACTTCCTTCATGGATCATTACGTGAGTAAACACGGTCACCCTACGGTTGTTTTCCCGTCAAACATAGTGTTTGTTTTGTGTCGTGCAGCCACTTGTGGGTTTAACGCGAAGTTGGTGTCGTGGTTCTGGACGTAGGATGATAGTCCCGCTTGCAGTGTCGGGTGACGAACCCCGAACCACCGTGGTGTCTTGCATTTCTCTGTGGACGAGGGGGCCATGGTTCCCCTGAAAAATTTGAATGGGAGCCCCGAAATCCTCTGCCAAAAAACTATTTAAAAAATTCAAATTGTGCATTGTGTACTGACGGATTCGAGGCAAAGAGCGAGTAGAAACTTTGGAATGGATCCTTGAAATGTGACCAATTAAGACACGATCCCTCCTAAAAGCACGTCGGTAAAGATGTACGTAACTGACCATAAAAATGCAGGCCAGTCGCAGGCGGTCACTATAGCGACGTCATTACGGTGACGTTCAAGATCCCGATTGGATGTCAGCGTTTAAAACGGACCAAGTGTCAACGGACTTCATGTTTTAATCGCAGAATAGTCACACTCGTTCTTGCTTCGATGAATTTAGAAACATTAAATCTGGCACTATCTTTCTATGTGATTCTCAGATCTAGTGATAAAAAGTCAGCAGACAGACGGGTCATTCCATGAAATCGATTGTGTCGTCTTTCGATAAACTATTTTCGATTTCAAAACCGCCACGCCCACGTAAGTAGGTATTACAGATTGTGTAGCTCCAGTGTTCCACGATTTACATGAAAATATACACAAAAACAGTATATCGGTCACAAGGCGGATTCTCGATAGTCATTCGAGTACTACATTTCAACGTCGTTACAGTTCCACTCAATTTACAGTTAAAATGGCAGGTGATGGCATCCAGACCATTTTATTGTTCGGATTTCTAAATACAAGACAAAGATATTTTGTTACGTCTGTTGGCTCGAAACATTGCCGTCAGTTTTTTATGTATTAGTCGTGATATTTTAAAGGCCGCATTCAAAACCCTTTCAATGGTGAGCAGTTAACCTTGACACGATCCATTAGGGACTTATTTCGGCCTCAAACTTGGTCGGCGTTAAATCATTGATTACTTTTTCGGGAGTCATCGAGAGCAGAACGCGGCAAATAAACATGTGCGCTCCCGTGGCCTAGTTTGATTGATTGATTTTTTTCGTGTTTGCGGGTGCGTCAACTGCTTTGGTCATCAGTCCCGTTAGTGTAGTGCATGTTTTTTCTCGGGAGATGGCTGTGATCTTCCCCCGCTGGATGGCGAGATCCGGCGCCGACCTACCGTCGGCTAGTGGGGTTTTCCCCTAACCAGGACTCTCCCACCAGAGGGGCCCCGCCTCAGCCGGGACAAGCTCTAAGCTCCCGACCGGTCTCCCGGAATATGTGATAGTGTAGTGCATGTTATTGTAAATGTGAGTGTGTAAGGCGAGAGGATAGGACATTAAGAGGTAGAAAAGATCGCGCGCAGTCTGTGGCCCGTTTGTTAGGGTACTGCTCCGGCATTCGCCTGGTGTTGATCGGAGAAACGACGGAAAACTACCGATCAGAGCAGCCGGCCGCTAGACTTCTCCTCCAGACAGCGACTGAATTCGCCCTCACTGAAAAGCTAATCGAAAATCCTGCCGCCGCCGTCAGGACTCGAACCTAGGACCTCCCAGTCAGAGGCGCTGCAGTCCGTGGCCTAGAAATAGTGAATAATCGCCCGAGTGCAGCCGTGGGTTGGTCGGCGGGTTCCCTCGTAAGTTTCGTCAATTGGGCGGGCGGGCCGGGCGGCGTCGCGGGCCGGTTTGGAAAGCCGGTTGAGCGCCTGATGCAGTTGCTTGCGGCTCGGGCGCCGGCGAGGTGTCCCGCTTCCAGTTGTACGAAGTCTGTGGCGCTCGGCGACCAAGACCTCGACCGCGATGGATGGACCACTTAGGTGGCTCAGGGCATCAATCGATGTCACTGCAGTGCCTCTGACCGGGAGGTCCTACGTTTCTAATTCCGACGGTGGCAGGATTTTCGGCAATAGTGAGATGGAATTCAGCCCTTGGATTGATTGATTGATTTTTTTCATGTTTCCGGGCGCGTCAACTACTCTGGCCATTAGTCCCGTTAGTGTAGTGCATGTTTTTTTCTCGGGAGATGGCGATCTTCCCCCGCTGGATGGGAAGATCCGGCGCCGACCTACCGTCGGCTAGTGGGTTTTCCCCGTAAACAGGACTCTCCCTATAGCGGGGCACCGCCCCAGCCGGACAAGCTCTAAGCTCCCGACCGGTCTCCCCGGGGTATGTGGTAGTGTAGTGCATGTTAGTGTAAATCTGTGTGTAAGGGGAGAGGATAGGACAAGGAAGAGGAAGGACAGATCGCGCGCGGTCCGTGGCCCGTTTGATAGGGTACTGCTCCGGTATTGGGCTGGTGTTGATCGGAGAATCCACGAAAAACTACCCATCAGAGCAGCCGGCCGCTAGAATTCTCCTCCATACAGCGATTGAATTCTACCTAGCTGAAAAGTGTCGAAAATCCTGCCGCCGTCAGGACTCGAATCTAGAACCCGGTCAGAGGCGTTGCAGTGACATCAATTGATGCACTGAGCTACCGCTCCCGGTTCAGCCCCTGGAGGAGAATTGAATTGATTCATTGATTGTTAGTGATTCGATTAGTTGATGCGTCAGCTACCGAGGTCATTAGTCCCGGAAGTGTAGTGCATGCTTTTTCATCGGGCTGTGGTTTTTCATTGGGTGTGTTAGTGGCATATCCGACCGTTGATTTTTCATCAGTAATTCCATTCAGGGGATCTTGCGCAATTCACGTACGATCATTGTGTCACAGGAGATACCCGGCCCGAAGCCATCAGATCTCCCACACACGCACTTGTATCCTTGAATGGACTATGCATATTTCAGATATCTAACTCTTGAGAGATGGAAAGCACAGTAGGGTCCAGTATTTTTTTAAGCTGTGGATTCGAATTTCAACTTACTGTTACCGGAAACGAAATTGATTTATTGTTTTACTTTATCGTCGTCGTTTTCCAAGAAACGTGCTAAACCCAAAAAACCAAGAGATTTTATAAACGAGAACAGTTTTATATAACTCGAAGCTGTTAATTTCGTGGCCAAAGACAATCTTTCTTCTCAGCCGGTCTTATGAACTATGTACAGATTTTTTACTAGTTAAATACACTATTTTCTAAACATATCGACTTAGATCAAAGATGACGAAGTTTGAGATGTCACTTTGCGTGTGCGCTGACGTTGCTCGTAGTGAGTGAACGCCAGTATGAAGCTGGTTATGAACCCCCCCGGCCCGGCATTGCGATGTTCCTGGGGAAGGCATTCTGTCCACCCGTGCATTTTTCTCGCTGACTTACGCTGTCGCCATCGCTGCCGAATGAGCAAATGTCAAACACACACTCGGGTATTCCAGCTTGCAAAGTGACAACAGCAAAACGAGCAGGAGTGAAAGTTAGTTCTTTTTCTTATCAGCAGTAGCTTTGGGCTGCTTTTATACAGCTTCTAAAATCTGCGATAATTTCTTTTCCGAATGATTGAAAAACATGCGAAAGTAGTATATGTAGTAAAACAGTAGCAACGTGCGTATTTTATCAGTATGTAGTTACAATTTCAACTGATAAGTAATTGGGGATTATACATGCCGCTTTCATCGCGATAAAAGTTGGGATTAATAAAGATATCATCAGCGTTTGTTATGATTTTCTGTGAGGTAAAAAACTAAAGTTAAAAACATTATTTTCCGTAAGTTCTGATATGTGGTGTATCAAATGGTATTTATTAGTTTTTTATTAAATAATGCATCACTAAAGAATTGCGATTAGTAATAAATATCCTTTCAATGTTTGTCTCATTTACCCAGGTTAATAGTAGCATCTAGCTACAAACTGTCATAGTAATGCACCGTTTCTTGTGAATTGAATGATTCTTTGTTTTTGAATGTTCCATTTCTGAGAACTATTCTCATGCTCTCCAGATAATGTTTGTCGCGTTACAACCCATTTCTTTCGTAAATGTCTGCGTTCAATAGTTATTTTAGAGATAGTTGACATCTGATTCTAAGTAAGGAATGACAATGGGAGCGACCAAAGGGTTGGGAACCGAAAATTGTCCAGTTGTATGGTAGCGAAATGAGAAAACCTCTTCCGACTAGTGCAGGAGAAACGATATATTTTTAGCGTTTGTGAGTTTAAGTGGTAATGTACTAGGTTATTTTTTGTCTTTGATTTTAAATATACAGTATTTTTCATATTAATATTTATTGCATAATGCATACAGCGCAAAGTTTTGGAATCGTTTGTATTATGTAATAAATATTAATATGAAAAATGTTCTGTATTTAAAATCAAAGACCAAAAATATTGTAGTATTCTGAAGAAATATAGACAGAAAAAAAATAAATAATAATTTTAAGTGATGGAGATCTATTGAGTAATGGTTTATCCGGAACTCGAATGATTGCCCATAGGCCTTATTATTAACAGAGTTGATTGTAATACTTCTAATTTAACCGACGACTAAGGTGCACTCAAAGGTACTGCACTGGCTGCAAGGAGCTGTCAAGGAATGGAAGAGTCTAATTACAATTTCAGCTGCATGAAAACGCAGAAAAGATCAGGCTATTCTACAGAATCTGCAGTGATCCCAGGCGCTGAAAAATCTTGTGCTATTTCACAGGAATATCAAACGGAACAGAAAGAAAAGAAAAATAAAGTGTAGACAAAATCCATTTCGTCGCAATTTTCCAGACGTGATTTTAATTTCTTTTACTTCCAGTTCCGCGATAACGAATGGCAAGGCACTGGAATTTAACGGCCGAGGCAATACGTTGAAAGCCAACTGACTCGGTGACTGCCTTAGCAGTACCTTGACACTGTCTGGCACAGACTCTAGAACGGCCGTATTTATTCATATAATCAACGAGATGACTACTAGAAGCAACGAATAAATAGTAAAGAAGGGTCAGCATCATTTTCTGAATGAATCTCTGTACATTTGGAGTTAGCGTGGAATCTTTAACAAACACTCGCAGGCACATACTAATACGTCTGAAATGGCAGATATTTTCACACATCGTTGCTTGAAAACAACCTTGGCGGAAAGTCCAACTTATAACAGGAAACAGCTGAAAACAAAAATAAAAGCATGTGGGAAACAAAACGTGTCCACTTACAATGTGCAAATATAGTGAGCAATTAAAACAGAAAACTACGCAATTGTGTAGAAATATATTTTTTAGAAATCTAAAACGTATAACTTCAATAAACGTACAATTTTAAACAAGTTAAAAACGGTTTAGAAATTATTCACATGAAGTGATATTTTTAACAAAATATTTGTTTTATAATTCAATTTATTTTCCCTAAACAGCTGTCAAAAAGGTGAAAAAAAAAACATTTTCTCCGCGTCAAAACGACAGACTATACTTCGATTTTCTATAGTGGCCGATGACATTACATCATTGTTACACCTCCTGCCTTATAACATGCATATTTTTAACAGTGATAAGCACATTTCTGAGATCACGAGCCGCGTTGTCAAGGACATACGCGAATTAATTAAAACTTCGTTTTATTAGACCTAACATTATTTAACAATGATCTAATATGATCGGCCACTAGAGAAAAATCGAAGTATACATGAATTAATAACCAAACATTTCCACTTGAAAGGGCGCACGTTACATTTAAAATGATTTGATGTCGTTCGATTCCGACACGGTACTGCTTTGGTACTAACACCACGATTGAGGCCTCCACAGTAATGGTTCGCCGTTACCTTCCGCTGTATGAATGCGCGGATCTCGAGAAGTGAATGATTGATTTTTTCGTGTTTTCGGGGGCGTCAACTACTTTGGTCATTAGTCCCGTTAGTGTAGTTATTTCTCGTGAGATGGCGGTGATCTTCCCCCGCTGGATGGCGAGATCCGGCGCCGACCTGCCGTCGGCTAGCGGGGTTTCCCCCTAACCAGGACTCTCCCACTAGCGGAGCACCGCCCCAGCTGGGACAAGCTCTAAGCTCCCGACCGGTCTCTCAGAATATGTGGTAGTGTAGTGTATGTTGTTATCAAATTTTCCCTAAAAAGCCCGTTGCTACTTTTATGCGTCATTCGTCTTAATATATTTAACGAGGGTAGGTATTCTGGAGCTCAAGAGAACGTCACAGATTATATTCTTCCTCAGAACTCGCTCAGTCTTTAACTACATTTTGAAGTTAAATAAATTGGGAATCGACCCTGAATTGCTCCACTGCGTCCACGTAAATTCTGTTGTTTTCGGAAATAACTAAGAGCTACAACTTTTTTCAAACATAGTGTTGTTTTCAGCACTCCACCCATTCATTTGCAAGTCGCCATCACACCACAATACACTTCCAGATCACGAATTCCCGTGTGCTTTAATCTTGCCCGACTTCCCTTTCCCAAACAGTCCCGCATCCATGTTCGCCGACTCGTGCCGCGTCTGTTTTGGGAAGAAAATGGCCCCCCGAATTGCACACGAGCTCCGCCAAATTGCAGAGAACGTGCACTCCGGAGAGCAGGACGGGCACGGATGTCGGCACGCAACGCGGCGGAATGGCTGGTAATGAAGGAGCTTCCCAAATAACGCACCCGGAACACACACTCCCACAGCTCCTTTGCCATGAGCCTCATTAAACGTCATGCTTCATGCGGCGTGGAGACGAAGTTCCGACTATTCTGTGGGGTGGCCACTTTCTCGAAAACATTCCTTCCCCATACGTCACATATAGTTCTTTTACTAAATATCTAAATATCATGGTAAACCGAGAAAAATCAGGGAATTCGTAGAGGAATCTGTCTAGAAGCTGAAATCCACACAGCTGTATAAACTCCGTGAAAGAGTCGATAGCTGACTGAGGGTGTTGGATAAAAACAGGAAGTCAGCCACCAGGGTGGGACAAAATACGTTAAATTTAATATTTAAATATTTCGTCAAAATACTTTGTAAATAAGTATTTAAATCCACACACAAAATACATTACGTTTTGAACTGCTCAACACATACGTATTTTAACTACTTCTAATATTCAAAACACAGTAAATACAATAATTTTGTGTTTTAGGTTTTTTATTGCAACAATATATTGTATTTGGAAATTATAATAAATTACTGATTGACAGTTATAAATTACTGAACAATAAAAATAACTTATTACATGTGTGTGCGTTTGTGTATAAATACTTTCAAATCTAAAACTATATCAAAAATATAACGGAATCGTTTTAAAACGACTAGTTTTTCAAACAAATCATCACTCAATAAACCGCTACTTGCCGAATGTATGGAACATGCAAAGGAAAACAGTCGTTCAACAGGCGCGGATGAACAAAAACTAGTGTTGCAGCAACTAGCTGTGCAGAATCAAATAAAAAGAAATTATCCTCGTTATCTTCATCTGTATTTAAAATATTCCAAGTATTTCTGTTTTTAAATACTCTTATTTCATGTATTTCAATACCTCTAAAACACTTGCCCAAAAAACTCAAAAATACAGTTTTTCAAATACAAAATGTATTTAAAATACAAGTATTTAATTACTGCCCAATCCTGTGACTGACCGGGAGCGGTAGCTCAGTGCATCAACTGATGTCACTGCAGCGCCTCTGACTGAGAGGTTCTAGATTCGAGTCCTGACGGCGGCAGGATTTTCGACACTAGCTTTTCAGCTAGGTCGAATTCAGTCGCTGTCTAGAGGAGAATTCTAGCGACCGGCTGCTCTGATCGGTAGTTTCTCCGATCAACACCAGGCGAATGCCGGAACAGTACCCTACGAAACGGGCCACGGACCGCGCGCGATCAGTTTTTCCTCTTCCTTCTCCTATCCTCACCGCTTATTTACACACTTACACTAACATACACTACACTACCACATAGGAGACCAGTCGGGAGCTTAGAGCTTGTCCCGGCTGAGGCGGTGCTCCGCTGGTGGGAGAGTCCTGGTTTGGGGGAAACCCCGCTAGCCGACGGTAGGTTGACGCCGGATCTCGCCATCCAGCGGGGAAGATCACCGCCATCTCACAAAAAAAAGCATGCACTACACTCACGGGATTTATGACCAAAGCAGTTAACGCGCCCGGAAACACGAAAAAATCTATGAAAAAACGAGAAAACATGCACTACACTTACGGGACTAATGACCAAAGCTGTTGACGCGCCCGGAATCACTAATCAACCAACCAACCAAGAGCTTTTGAAATACCAAATGTATTTAAAATACGTATTTCAAATACAAGTATTGAAATCCCGCCCACCCCTGTGCCTGAGGGTGTCGGAGAAGAGAAGGGAAGAGAAGCGAGGCAGCCCAGCCAGTGTCGTGGCAGCTGTGGGAGCCGCCCTGGGCCAGCGGGCCATGTGCCTCGCGCGCCCGTATCGCGTGTTTGGAGGCGCCGCATCCGCGAACCCGCGCGATACGACGGAGCATCCGGACGCGCGAACAGGGGCAAGACAGCAACCGCAAAACATCCGTTTCAAAAGCACTGTATTCAACAATAAAACGTCCATGTTAACAATACATCGTCCAGAACGATCGGTGTTTTGGAAACATTGACTTCGATGTCGCATCCCTAGCAGCGGAGACGCTGTCGAGGTTTCTACTTCAAAACATCGATGTTTTAAAATATGTATGGTCAACATTCAAACATCGTCTTTAATAATACATCGCCCAAAAATCATAGGTGTTTTGGAAACTTTGACATCGATGTCGCATTGCTAGAAGGGAAGAGGCTTTCGAGTTTTCTACCACAAGACATGGATGTTTTAAAACGTCAATGTTTTAAAATATCTATGTTCAACATTAAAACATGGTCTTCAATAATGCATCGCCCAAAAATCATAGGTGTTTTGGAAACATTGACATCGATGTCTCAAGGGGAGAGGCTTTCGAGTTTTCTACCACAAGACATCCAGGTTTTAAAACATCAATATGGATAGTTTGAGACCGATGTCTCATAAACATCGATGTTTTAATTTTGAACATGGATTGTTTCGGGGTGATATTTCATTAACACCAATGTTTTAGTTTTGAACATGGCCGTTGGCGCGAGCGATGTCAATTGCCTCGTGCTGCGTGCGTGGATAAAGAGAGAGAAAGGCGGTTGGGCGCCGCCCCGGCAGGTTGGGCCCGGCGCTGCTCGGGGTCGGCGGGGGCGGGGAGGGGAGTGGGGGAGGGGCAGTAGCGGCGGCGGGCGTCTCCCACGCGACTGGCGCCTACGCCGCACGCGTGCACGCCCACACGCCCCGCCCCCTCCCCTCCCCTCCTCTCCCCTCCCCTCCGCCGCCCGCTGCCTCGCCCGCCGAAGCGATGCGATGCGATGCGGTGATGTCATCGGCGGCGCTGCGAATTAGGAATGCGACAATAAAACATCGATGCTAACAATGCATCGCCCGATAACAATCGTTTTTAAAACTAATTTAATTAACTCTGACTGCTAATGTTATGGTACAATGACATTACCGTTCGCGCGGGGGAGAATTTAATTTCACAGGTTTTAATAATAATAATAATAATAATAATAATAATAATAATAATAATAATAATAATAATAATAATAATAATAATAATAAGAGATACCTTCAGACACAAAGTAGACAAATGGGAAGTTATGTCAGAGCAACCTAAACAAAAACAGTACCGACCAAAATGGTCAGAAGAACGTAAACGAGCCTTCTCGGAAAGAATGAAAGCCTATTGGATCAACAAGAAGAACTCAAAGAAAAATTGATCGAGTTACTTGCTTAACGTCTTCCATTTCTGGGGAGAATTCGCTAATAATAATAATAATAATAATAATAATAATAATAATAATAATAATAATAATAATAATAATCTACAGCTGAGATCTCGGTTGCTTATCAAGCAGTTAGAACATTTCGTTACAGAAAGGTACAGAAAGTAGAGGGAGAACCCTTTCCCAGACCTGAGGGAAGGCGAATTCTTTGACCGCCTCTCCGTGTGCAACGTACGAGGAAAGAGATAGGAAATGCTAGTTTCCGGGTCATCTCTCAGGCCAGAGATAGTCTCCTTCGCGAGCGTTGTACAGCGTTCACTTCTTCGAACGTACGAATATGAAGTTCGTATTTTTAATTAGGGCCTATATTTCATAAATTCAAATTTTACGAAATAACATTATTGGAATGCACCATCCACAAACAATACTTTGAAAATGTTAAAACATTGAGCATTAAATTTCGATGTTAAAAAGCATCGGATGCAAAACACACATGCTTAAAACGACGAGATTTTCTTAAAAGCATTGATGTTTTGGATACATCGCACTATTCGATAAGGAGAGTCGTCTAATTTTTTTTTTTTTTGCGTAGCTTAGGATAAAACAGTACACAACACATGATACTTAGCGCCAAAAACTCTGTTCATGCTATTCATTCTAAATACAAGTAATAAATTCATTTCACCAGCGGCACAATACATCACGGGAAAAGTTTAACCGAGAAAACTGACCGCTGGATGCCATTGGGTGTTTCCCAAATATTTTACTTTTCCCGAAACACGGAACGAAAGAAATGGGAAGCAATCTGACTGTTTCTTCACAAATGACGAAAAGTGAAAGGAGAGTAGGTGGGAAGTGTGGGTGAGGGGAAACTAACCACGGGATGCAGTGTGGCAATTCTCAAATATTTTACTCTTTTCGAAACACTAAATGAACGAAACGGGATGCAGTCGGGCTGAAGCTTCACTGGTAACGAAAAGTGAAAGGGGATTAGCTGGGATGCGAGGGTGAGGGGAAAACTGATCGCGGGATGCAGTCGGGCGATTCCCAAATATTTTTTCCTTCCTAAACTCCCAATGAACGAAACGGGATGCAGTCGGACAACGCCTGCACAGGTAACGAAAAGTGAAAGGGGATTAGGTGGGATGCGAGGGTGAGGGGAAAACTGATCGCGGGATGCAGTCGGGCGATTCCCAAATATTTTTCCTTCCGAAACCCCCAATGAACGAAACGGGATGCAGTCGGACAACGACTTCACAGGTAATGAAAAGTGAAAGGGGATTAGGTGGGAAGCCAGGTGGAGAGGAAAACTGATCGCGCGATGCAGTCGGGCGTCCCCCCTCCCACACGCTCGCTTCTTTTCCTCGTGCGCCAGATCCCAAGTTGATCGCCGTCGCAAGCGCGCGCTCGTGCAGGTGACGGGGGAGGGGGGAGGGGGCGGCGACACTTTTAGCGCCCGCGCATTACGCGCCATAAACGCGTGGCTTCCCCGGCGCCTCGTGAAGGGGTGATATATACGGCGCCGTATTTCTGATTGGGCTCATCCGGGCACGCGCCGCTCCGGGAAAGAGCGCTGCAGGAAGTGGGCGCGCCCGGGGATTGGGAGGGCAAACACGCGGCCGCCTGTCAGGGCCAACGGTGGCTCAGGGCATCGGCTGATGTCACTGCAGCACCTCTGACCGGGAGGTCCTACGTTATACTCCCCACGGCGGAAGGATTTTCGACTCGTCAGCTAGGTCGAATTCAGTCGCTGTCTGGGGGAGAATTCTAGCGGCCGGCTGCTCTGATCGGTAGTTTTCCGTGGTTTCGCCAATCAACACCACGCGAATGCCGGAGCAGTACCCTACCAAACGGGCCACGGACCGCGCGCGATCTGTCCTTCCTCTTTTTTGTCTTATCCTCTCCACCTACACACACACACTAAAATGCACTACGCTACCACATATTCTGGACCGGGAGCGGTAGCTCAGTGCATCAACTGATGCCACTGCAGCGCCTCTGAGCGGGAGGTCCTAGGTTCGAGTCCTGACAGCGGCCTGACTAGCTTTTCAGCTAGGTCGAATTCAGTCGCTGTCTGGAGGAGTATTCTAGCGGCCGGCTGCTCTAATCGGTAGTTTTCCGTGGTTTCTCCTATCAAAACCAGGCGAGTGCGGGAGTAGTCCCCTACCAAACGGGTCACGGACCTCTCAGACGTTCACCTAGTGTTAGTAGTAGGAACCATGGAAAACTCATCAGAGCAGCTGGCCGCTAGAATTCTTTTCCATGTAGCAGCTGAATTTGACAGAGCTAGTGTCGAAATCCTACCGCCATTGGAACTCGAACTCAAGGACCTCCGGTCAGAGGCACTGCGGTGACATCATTTAAATCCTTGATCCGTCTAAGCCTGTGTGAAGTTGGCATACGAATGAAATATTTGCAAACGATGGTAGGATAGGAGCCGATTCTGAAACGAGTAAGCCAAAGTGACTATCGTACGAGTTGCAGACAATATCATCACAGAAACTTAAAAGTACTTACGTTTATTGATCACCTCAGTGTTTTGTTTATTTTGCCGTACCCAGTGTTTCTACATGGCCATGACTTCTTTGTGTGTGCTTACAGTCGTATTTTACCGTACGGCTGCACCATCCAATCTATAAACAGTGATGTACGTTCAAGTTTCCATGCCTCCAAGTTAATTCCCGTAATAAAAAATAATTTTAGAGATTTTGAGAAAAAAAGTTATTTTTCCTTGTAGATTTTGTAGAAAACATTTTGTTCTGAAGCAGCAGCATTGGGACCAGTGTCCGATGAGATTATGAGACTCTTTTACCTCCCCCAGCCCATCAAGGGTTGTTTTTTATGAGGGGAAAGTTTCACCGCATCGGTGTGTCTGGCACATCACAAAGGTTGGCTGTAAACAACTTCCTTTCCTCGCCGACATCCTGCCAACATTGTTAGGAAGAAATTACCCGTTCCTAATGGCAGTTTTCGGTAGACGGTTATAAAAGCGATATGCCCTAGCACACTGTAGGTAGATATGATCACTTACGTGATTCGAATCACGAATTTCAGTAAGTTTTCGTAGTCTCACGATTACCTATGTTGCGTTGGGCAGTGTGAAACCCCGGAAATCAATTCACTTCAGTTTCAGGAAGATTTGATTCTCCACTGGTATGAATGCTTACTTCCAGGATTAGATTCCAGGAGCCCAATTGGGTTAACCTCAAATTTAAATAGGGTAACAAACCGAGAGCGGTAGCTTAGTGCATCAACTGTCACTGCAGCGCCTCTGACCGGGAGGTCCTAGTTTCGAGTCCTGACGGCGGCAGGATTTTCGACACTAGCTTTCCAGCTAGGTCGAATTCTGTCGCTGTCTGGAGGAGAATTCTAGCGGCCGGCTGCTCTGATCGGTAGTTTTCCATGGTTTCTCCGATCAACACCAGGCGAATGCCGGAGCAGTACCCTACCAAACGGACCGCGCGCGATCTGTCCTTCCTCTTCCTTGTCACATCCTCTCCCCTTACACACACAAACACACACACACACACACACACTAACATGCACTACACAACACATATTTCGGGAGACCGGTCGGGAGTTTAGAGCTTGTCCTGGCTGGGACGGTGCCCCGCTGGTGGGAGAGTCCTGGTTAGGGGGAAACCCCGCTAGCCGACGGTAAGTCCGCGCCGGATCTCGCCATCCAGCGGGGGAAGATCACCGCCATCTCCCGAGAGAAAAACATGCACTACACGTACGGGAATAATGGCCAAATCAGTTTGCGCGCCCGGAAACACGAAAAAATCAATCAATCAATCAATCAATAGTGTCACAAAAGTTGTTTGTAGTATTATGTTGTTTTTGGACCAACACACGTAAGCCTTACCGCTGAGCGTTGAAGAAATACATTAAAAGAAAAAGAAGAATAGATTACCAATGCCGTTTGCAGTTTTGCAGTTGCAATGTTGCGATGCAATCCTAAAACGGTGGTTCATTCCACAGAGCACTGACAGTCGCCTAAGAATGAGCTAATGCACTCAACGAGCCTATCTGCAGCATTTGCGTGTGTTATTTTTATGAGAAGCGCGTCGTTGCTTCTTGAAGGCCGGTAGGTTACTTTACGCTTTCGCTGGCTCCTGCATCACAGGAGGTACCGGACCAGAGGCTCGCTAAATGTCTCTATTTTCCCTTCTGCGTCTGCTCATCACGAATGAAAATCGCTCTCAAATAGGGTGTATGGGAGTTGTCGACCAGCTTGGCCCTCTTTTCAGGTCTGAAGAATACGAAAGGTGCTGTTCAATCGTAATTAAATAAAATCAAAGTTATTTTTTTTAGTATTGTTTTTTTTAGTACACGTCCTTTACTAATTGCTGTATTAAGAAATCGGCGTACCACGTAATGTATTTACACAGTAATTTTTAGCTATGTATTTTGTCCTTGAAACAGTTATACATTGCCTAGGGCGTAATCAAATTAAGTAAAAAAGTCTGTCGCAAATTTCTAAACTTATCCTTTCTGAATTAATACTTTTATATATTAATATCTGTCATAAGAAACGAATCATCATTTATATTATCTGTTTATAAATAAACGAAAATGTCCGAATGTCTGTCGCATATACACCCAAAAGGTAAAAGACCAATTTCGCTGAAATGTTCGCACTTTGTTCATGTTAACATCGGGAGTATTTAAAGAGTGGTTTGAATTAGAAGGAGAATGCGGGGGTGATACTTTTGCGAAATTAATTGACGAGGTACCAAGAAATTTCTTGATGTACGATCTATCGATATTTTTTTGAACTACACGCCTCACTTCGACTCGTAATATCGAATGATATCGAAGTTGCGATCTAGAAAGCAGGCACCATATGCTGGGGGTGCACAACATTATTCGAATATTTAATTTTCAAAGTATTGTGTAGTGTTGTAAAGAGTAGTGAATGCGTAGTTAATTTTTATTGAATAAATTGATTTTGAACTTGAGTTGTGTTTATTTAATACACTGCATTGGCGCAGCATTGCCGGGTCCGCTAGTAGTAAAAAATTGAAGTTTGCAGTTGAAATGTAATGTTGTAAGAAAAAGTATGTTGCGGGACGGAACGGAGCGTGGCGGACAGATGCAGCTGGCAACGCTCTCGGGCCACCCTCCGTGTCCCCCCTCCCCCCCCCCCCCCCCCCCAGGTTCCCTCTCGTACTTTCTATAGCGGCCCCTTGCTGTCGGATCCCCAGCCACAGAAACTCGAGCGTGCAGCTGTTACGGATACTAATCCTTCTTCAGGGCTGAAATGCGGCATTTCAGAGGCGAAAGAGGATAAGGAGCGGACCTTAAGTGTTTCAGGCAGTTTCAATCTAGACCATCTTCCTGTTCTGGCACATTCTTTTGAACTAATGAAAAAGAACGTTAATGGAAATAAATTAGTGTATTAACATTAGTGAATACGATAGATTAATGTGTGGTAATGATTTTGAAGAAATTGAACAAAATTATTAGAAAAAGAAACATTGGATTTGTGGATGAGCCTTTAAGTTCGATCCCTGAATTCTCCCCCCCCCTACTTTGTAAAATTTAAATAGACCTCAATGGAATGGTCAAAACGTTAGAACACCAGCTTCAAGGTAGTCATACACGAACGAGGAGAGGTGGCTTTGGAGACGGGCTTTTCGGTTGTAAAGTAACCGTCACCCTTTGTATGAACATTGCAGCAGGAAGCAGCGGCGTTAGATTTGCAACCGGTGCGAGGCAGCTTCGTCAAGAGAGCGTTTCTCATGGTTACTCAGCGTAAAGCAGCCCATTCACAGGCAAGCCGGGCTGGACGGAGACTGTCACGCTAGTTGAAAACCTCTATTCTGCGAGCGTTGGAGCAGGTAGACGCGGTGACAGATTCATATCCGGCTCAAGGCGGCTCGGAACACGAGACTTGCCTGTAAATAACAATTTAAGACGTCCATACACAGTCAAGGGTCATTTGCGAGCCTGGCTTGCGCCGGTTATAAATCCGTCTGCCACATTGTTTTCCTCAATGGGGGAAGGTTGTGTGAAAAAGGGGTTGCGACAGATTTACAACCGCAGCAAACCAGGCTCTGGTACGGTTCTTATCAGTGTTTGAGCTGCACACAACTCGACGTGACTCAGTGGGCATATGATCCGGAAAAGAGTTGAAGGATTTTCGAGGCTTTTATCAGAACAATCAAATTCGAAAGGTGTAAAGACACTGCCGGCCCTCATGCCAGAGGTAGCTAAAACGATAATCTTAAATTTGCCGTCCCAAATCACGATACCCACTCCCTGAGCATGGATTGAAAAATTAATTTCCAGAAAGTAAACCAAAAAGTAATAGATTCAAACGGCTGTAATGAGTATTTGAACCTTATCGTTCTATTTCGAACGATCTGTAGTCCTCAATAGGAGCATCTATAGCACACACAGATGTTAGTTCAGGTGTGGAACATCTGACGATTAAAACGTGTACCTGATTCTAATGTTGCTCGCAGATAACGCCTGTGTTTGTTTTGCCATATTTTCTAGCCAGAAACTACATTTCTTTTGATTACTGCCTCTGCGTTCTGTTCTCCCAGACTGCCGTTGGTCACATGGTAACTTGCCATTTTTTTCAATTTTTCTTCGCCCGTAAGGAAATAAGTGTTGCACCCAACAACATCATGCGATAAAAGGGGTATTATATATTTGAGCTAAAAATCTGAATGTATGTCGTAAAATGTAAGTCGAGAAAACACTCTATATGAAAACCAATTTGTAACTTCTCAAATTGTACTATTTATTGTTTCTTTTTTGCAATCGGCAAACAGAACTGTTCTTCCATTTTTAATATATGAGGGCACATCGTTTACATACAACAGAAAGAGGATAGGACCTAAGATCGAACCTTGTGGGACCCCATGTTCAATTGGCAAAGAATTGGAAATATAAGTAAATAATGTCCTTTCGTGCCAGTACGGTATTTCTACTCTTTGAGATCGATATTTAAGGTACGAGGTTATCCAATCTAGGGCAATATCACGAATTCCATAAGAAAGTAATTTAGAGAGCAAGATGTTATGATTAATAACGTCAAAAGCTTTCGAAAGATCTAAAAACATCCTGCCTGGCTTGCTGTCACTGGTAAAATAGTTACTTCGAGTGACGACATTTTTTTGCCTTTTTCTTAGCTTTATGCGTTGTTAGCTTGACATCTGTTTCCATCACACTCTTAGGAATGTTTGTTTTAAAACATTTGCTTGGGTTACTTACGGCGTAGTATCAGTTCTGTACTACGTTCCGAGATTCCGAAAAGCGGATGTGACGCCGAAATCTACACACACACACACACACACACACACACACACACACACACACACACACACACACACACACACACACACACACACACACACACAATCAACATGAATCCAGAGAGACTTAGGCAGTATATTGTAAGTCAAGTGTGTAAATTGAGATATAATTGAATAGTGTTCGTGCTAGGAATAATTTTAATGATATACTTCTTAATTGCCTAGTTTGTTGATAGAATTACACATTTTCGATATCAATTTATCGATGTTAAAGGGAAAAAACCTCTGTCCTTCAGAGAAACACAAAGTATTGTGATTAAGGATCCAGGAGGTTTCAATCACAAAACTATTTTTAAAAAATAGTTATTAATATAAATAATTAACCAGACATATTTCCAGACTCTTATCGAATCTTTAGTGGGTCACCAGAAAAGAAAATAGATAATCAAATTTAATTAACAAATGAAATGAGGTTTACTTAAATACACAAATAGGAATGGATAACAAAAAAATGAACCATGTAAAAATCTGTAGAATTGAGATACACGCGCAAGTATCTTGGATTAAGCAATGTATGGTGTCCAGTCGCATACCTTGTCCAATTTCTTTTTCTTACTCGTTCGTTCCTCGTGTTTCGTCATCCATTCACCCGTTGCCACCCTGTGCGCCGCGGTGTTTTCCCCTTTCCCGACTGTCGACTGTTCCCCCGTGCTGCACGGCGACCTCCGCCCCCACTCCCCTCCGCGTCCTGGCAGCAAGAGGGGGGGTGGACCGCCTTCCAGTTGCAGCCCCTACTGAAGGCCTTTTTACACGCTACTATTCTCATGCAGATTCTCAAACAGAAATTGGCCACATGACGTAGCTTCAATTGGTGTCACTCGGGGCAAAACTATTGATATCACCCCATCTCGTAAATTAAATGTAAAAATATCTATTACTGAATCGTTTACATATTACTTAACAAAAATACAAGTATATTTGCACATGACATTTATGTGATGTATATTAAAACACTGTGTGTGATTCAGAATAATTGAAATATAATTTTTAAATAAATAATGAAATAATATAATTCCAACTATAAAATTTTCTCATTGGTGTCATCCCCAAAATGATGGCACTCGCCACGATCCGCCCACCCCTGCTCAGACTGTCAACTGTTCCCTCGAGCTGCACCCCCCCCCTTACTACGCTACTGCAGAAACTTCAAGATCCCAGACTAGAAGTAATGAAGGCACAAGCCATGTTGACACGGTCTGCTCGTTTTCTGTACGAGTTGCCACTAGACGCCGCCAGAGGCTCTGCCGGCAGAAATGAATCGCCTAATAACGCCATCTGAATACATTCATTGGCGACATTTGTCTCTGTGTGTTCTGATCTATACTTTATTAATACTTATTTTATGTATTATTGGAACATTAGGAGAAACAAATACCAAGGCCATTATCATTGTTGCTACAAGTACAGTTGTGGCTCAAAGAATGGAGCAAGTCTTGGTTGCAGAAGTGGGATTCAATAACCTCAAATTTGCAAGAGGCATTAAAATAAGCCCCCCCCCAAAAAAAAGAAAATAAACAGGCAGATAGTTCGATTCCAATACACAAAAATCTTATGAATCGCATCCAACGTAGCAACAAAACTGAAAAAAGTTGACGATTTCTGTCGTAAACAAATCCGTTAGTAAACCATTCTACCGCTAGTGGTGCTGGAGTCAGTGTACATTTTCCGTACGAAAAAAAAATCTTGAACATACTGAACATATTTCATGCAGAACCGTTCAGTTTGGACTGTACGCTTTCTGTCCGTCCAATCTGCACGAAAACTGTATCGTGCAAAAGAGGGTAACACAATTGCAGAGGCTGGTGGCAACCGCAAAGCGATTTCGCTCGACGCCGGTCGACCGCGTGGCGTGGCGTGGCGTGGCGAAGTTGAGTGCGACTTCTGCTCGCTGCTCCGTAATTGGCGCGCGCTCCCGGACGGGCTGCACTTGCGGCATAGTTCTGCTCTGCAATTTGGGCCGGCGTTTGCGAATTTCGTGCTCCTTCGAAAACAGGCCCCGGAATGAGGACAGTGTCTCGGTCGTCTACGAAAGAACCCACTTTGGAAGTGAGCTTATTTTCTCGCGAAGGAGCAGAATGAGACTTTGAGGTGAAGTGGGAAAATTCAAAGCTCTATTTTATGTCCTGTTTTATCGATCGGAGGTGGATATTGAGAGCGGCAGTGATGGCAAGACAGCTGTTACCATTGCAGTTTCTCTGTTCGGGAGGTTCGAGTCCATATGATAGCGAATTTTCGACAACAGCTGAATAGCTGGGTGAATTTAACCAATGTCTGGAGAAGAATTGTGGGGTTTGTCTCTCTCACCAGGACTCTCCCACCAGCGGGGCACCGCCCCAGCCCGGACAAGCTCTAAGCTCCCGATCGGTCTCCCGGAATATGTGGTTGTGTGGTGCATGTTAGTGTAAGTGTATGTGTGTAAGGCGAGAGGATAGGGCAAGGAAGAGGAAGGAAAGATCGCGCGCGGTCCGTGACCCGTTTGGTAGGGTACTGCTCCGGCATTCGCCTGGTGTTGATAGGAGAAACCACGGAAAACTCCCGATCAGGGCAGCCGGCCGCTAGAATTCTCCTCCAGACAGCGACTGAATTCGACTTAGCTGAAAAGCTTGTGTCGAAAATCCTGTCGCCGTCAGGACTCGAACCCAGGACTTCCCGATCAGAGGCGCTGCAGTGACATCAGTTGATGCACGGAGCTACTGCTCCCGGTTGGTAGCTTTTTAAAATTGTTAACTAAGTTTATACTTTTTTCGTAACACTAGTGTTACTTCGTGGGCTTGTAGATCCCTTTTGTCTAGAAAGTATGGCGGCGCGCCTAGCCCAGTCCCTAGGGCCGCGTTCAACTGTTCCGCGGCGAAACGCCCTTCGCGTGAGGAGGGTGGGGTGGGGGAGCGTCTGGGGAGGAACTTGCCGATCGACCTCGGACTTCCACGCCTCGTTCAGAACCCCCCGTCGCAGCGCCTGCAAATGTCAGCTTTCGGTAGAGAACTTGTGAGCACACCGGCGGAGCTCAACGGAATCCGATTGAACCGATTTAGTCGCTTATTTGTGATGAACGATTCTGGAGTTATGACGCGGTATCAAGAACAAAACATCGATGTTACGAAACGTCGATGTTCAGAAGGAAAACATTGATGTTAATTATACATCGAACATCGATTTTTAAAACATCTGTGTTTTAAAGTTTGTTTAATAACGGTTAACTTGTTAAAATTCGTGCGCAACAAAATTTAATTTGTTAGTGGCCGTGTTTATTAATTTATAATTAAGATTTAAGCGAAAAAAGTTAAGTAACAATGGACAAAAGTGCCTGAAAGCCTGAGGCCGCAGATTTATCTCAAGTTGTAAGCTATTGATTCGTCCAAGAATTATAGGGGAAGAAGGTGTATGTATTGACAGTCTCTCCATGTGTCGTTTGCTTGAAACACATAAATCGACAAGACAAGAGCTATTTCTTATTTTAACTTTGATGCAGAGGTAAATTGTCGTTGGCATTCACATGATTGAAATAATTCAAGGCGTTGTCATTGCCAACAATATGAAGTTCTTATTGATGATTTTATTGGAGTAAACAAGGTTGTTGGTAATGACAATGCCTTGAATTATTTCAATTATTTTAACTTTTACAATCTTGCCATTAGTTTGTGCGAGTTTTCCGTTAAAAACTGAACATGGAAAACGTAGAAACATCGATTAAAATATATCGACATTTAAAACATCGATGTTCCCATAAAAACATCGAAGATTGAAACATCGACATAGATGTCACAACTATAGTATACATCCGTTTGATCCTCAATTCACATGCAGTTGCTTTTCTACGTTATTTACATCAGTTCTCTCAGTGTTCGTTTTCGTGGCCTCCAACTACACGCACTGGACTTCCGCTTCGTGGTATTGACAGCTGACGGTCGGCTCGTCTGCCTGCCGGCGGAAGAAAACCTTTCGGAGAGCGATGCTGTGGTCTTCGGCGATCCTCAACTGTTTTCGAATCTGCCAAACAATTCGTCTGCTGTGGCCTTCCTGAACAAAGCATACGTATGGTTATACTGCGGTTTTCAGAGTTGCGTTTGAAGGATATCAGCTGTTTTGTGTTTTGTCCAATCGGGACCTACAGTGACGTCATAATAGTGGCGTTCAGCCTTCCGATTGGATGACACCGAAACAGCTGACATGCTTCAAACGCAACTCTGTGAAAACCGCAGTAAATATGTGGAGTATGAGACTGCCTCGAACTGCTGCCCCCTGTGTAGAGTTCCTGGATTCAGGGAGTAGGGCAAACGCCGTCATATCAATCGTCAAACTGTTACCTGCACTGCGTGCGCGGAAATATCGTTCGATATAGTTGAACCACCGATTAATTATATCTAAGACCTTCCTGAAGGTTTCGCCAATCTTCTAATCTCTTCAAGATGCTAGGAATTGGGTGTTTAAACAAGTATTTCACTTTAAATATCACGACTTAATCGTCATGCGTCCGTATCTTTCTAACTCTAGCCAGCCTCTCCCAAAACAAACTTGCTTCCATAGCAACCCATTCCATTGCATATTGTTCGTTCCCTTGTGAGTTGATACACTCGTACCGAGTTCTGTTTTCATTCCATGACTAATTACTAGCTAGTCTCCCGCCGAGGAACGCGGCACATGCTTTAAACTCTATTTTCGAATGTCAAATAATTGGTGTGCCTTCCTGAAGAGAGCAGACGTGTGGTTGTATGTGGAGTGCAAGGCTCTTGGAGGAGGAGGAGGAGGAGGAGGAGGAGGAGGAGGAGGAGGAGGAGCGGCGCGCGCCCTAGCCAGAGGGAGAGACGGAGAGAGGGAGAGAAGTCGGGGCTCGTCGGCGAGGGCTCGCTCGCTCGCTCGCAGGCGGCTGCGGCGGGGAGGGCTGCCTGGCGGCCGTTCGCACAGGCGGAGGAAGCTATGCCGGCGGCCTTGGCTGCCGCCCACACAGCGCTGGCTGCGCGGCTGGCCCGGCCCGGCCCCGCCCCCTCGCCTCGCCTCGCCTCGCAGAAACCTGTTCGTCTCGCTGCGCGCTGCTCCGCGCCGCCGCCCAAGGGAGGCCCGCCGGCGCCGCGTGCCTCCAGCCGACACGGCACGCCCCGACACGGCACGGCATGCAGTGACACGGCACGCAGTGACACGACCCGACACGACCCGACCCGACCCGACACGACACGACCCGACCCGACACGACCCGTCACGACCTGACACGACCCGACACGCCCCGACCCGACACGACACGACCCGACACGACCCGACACGTCACGACACGACACGTCATGACACGACCCGTCACGACACGACCCGACACGACACGACCCGACGCGACCCGACGCGACACGACGCGACACGACCCGACACGACCCGACACGTCACGACCTGGCACGACCCGACACTGCACGCCACGACCAGACGCGGCACGACCCGGTCCAGCGCAATGCACGACCCGACAATGTACGACCCGACACGGCCCGACGCGACAAACCACGACTCGATCTGTCTTGACGCGGCCCGGCCCGACCCAGTCCCACCTGACCCGACATGACCTGACCCGACACGGCCCGGCCAGTCGCCCCGGCCCGACATGGGTCCAGCCGCAGATGTCGGCGGGCCCGGCCGGCACGGTACGCGCGTCTCAACCTAATCGACACGACCCGACACGACCCGACACGACCCGACCTGACACAGCCCTACTCGGTACAAATTAAATATCAATCCCTTTTGTGTCGCTCTCGAGTTGCACTCAACTAATGTTATTGAAGGGATTTTAATTTGATCATACACGTTACGCACAAATCTTTAATCGTTTTATAATACATATTGTGATCACATCTTTAATCGTTTTATAATACGTTTTTGATTATATTTTTAATCGAAACGCTTTAAGTAAACAGTAAAAAAATTCTGCAAACGTGTAGTTATCAGAAGATGGAAAATTTAAAATTACATAGTGTGTTGCAATATACAATGTTGTTGCAAACGTGCGATGAAGAGCTGGAAGTTAAAACGTATTAGAAGCTACTGTTATAGCAGACCTTGAGCAGAGCGAAAAGCACGATTGGATTGTAATATTTCAAGGCTAGAATTGGCGACGATTCAATATTGCCAAAAATTGACGATTAAACAATTAATCATTCAATTAATGATCGCTATCTAAAAGTTATAACTCAGACCTCCTGTCATGAATAATGTCTTTTAGAAAGAAGAAGTAATTTGATTACATTTCAAGCAATCTAGAACATACAACAAATGGCACTCGCAAGTTCAGGCTGAGAAAGGTCGACCCGGAAAGAAAAAACATTTTTCCTTCCAGACCTATAATTAGCATTATTTAATACCTCATCGTCCAAATAGTTTCCATAATTCTGCAGGTAGCGGCGGGGGGACAGACTGACCAATAACGCCAGTCAGAATGTGAGGCACGCTTGCTGGTGTATCCCTTTTAGTATAATCTTGATTGTCCAATAACTAGTTTTAACCACTGCCTCCAGCCAGGCCTGTGAGGCTTACTGGTATATGGCCGCATCTAGTAGGACCTTGATTCCCCGGTGGCTAGCTCAGTGCGTGTATACCAGCAACGAAATTCATTGATGCATCACCCTGGGTCTCGGCTGCCCGTGTAGGACGGCAAAAAACATCCATGTTTTTGAAACATCGATGTTTTCCGCCAGAAACATTTTTTTAAATAAAGGGGTTTAGGCACGTTGTAGAGTAGCAGCAATCCAAAACAATATCATTTTTTTGCGTCAGCCTCTTTTATCACGCTGCACATTTCGCCTGTGCAATCTCAGGGAATTTTAGGTGGTTTTACTTCGAATGTGTATGAATGGAAGTGACTAAAGGGTAAAGTAGCGCAACACCATGTTCTTTATTGTTAATTTTATTCTCTAGATTCGATAATAATTTTTATTCTCATACTACTAACATGTTGTTCACCAAACAATAAAATATATCCCGTTTACGTACTGTAATTAAAAATGGATAAGAAATGGCATGTTTATTAGTCTGTAATGAAAACATGGATGTTTTAAACATAGATGTTTTTTCGTCGATGTTTTCATCAACATCGAAAACCCTTTAGCGATGTATCGATGTTTTGGTAAAATTTGCCATCACTACGGAACGGAATTATTATAATAAAAAATGCACAATATGTACATATATATGTACTTATTTTTTCCAAAATATGTAAAATAAAAATTCATTATCGTGTTTAAAATTGCTCTCTAGTGGCCGATCAGTTCTTAAGAAGGATTGGGAGAGGCTGAAAGTAGGATCTCTGTCTACTGAAGTAATTGTACACTAGACTTCACAACATATAAGGATTTTTATTCGAATTATAAAATACGTTCATACAATATATTACAATGTTTACGAGGAGCCGGTGTAAAAGTGTAGTACCGTGTAGCGAGTGATGGATCCCAGGGCAGGTGGTTAAAGGATATATATCCAACCCCCCAAATTGAACAAGGCGGTAAGACAATTTTCTCTAAAATATATTTGTTAGGTTTCGATCGAGTAACGAATTTTCTGTTTGAAACATGAGCAATCACGTGGTTGAAATTACTTTTGTTCATCAAAGTCCGCTCATCCTTGACTCGCAAGTAGGCAATAAGCGGAGGGAGGAAGGGGTAAGTTTGACAATTCATGTAGGAGATATGGTGGTAATAGAAGCGCAGTAGCATTACATTTGTTTTGTAAGAAAGATGAATCCGTAACAAATATTGCAAACGCGCATCTGAAATGTACCGTGTCGACGTATAAATGGATTAAAATGTAGCGAAATTGGTAAGAAATGTGTCGTAATAAGTAAAATATGTAAAAAATGTGATTATACCAAAATATGTAAAATAAAAATAGTTCTAATGCATTCAGAATGTCTTGTAAACTCCAGAAAATATAACTGAATGCGGGTATCAAGTTCGTGTAATTACATGGAAATCCGTTCCCTCGCCATCACTCTGCCCGTGGCCCTTTCGGTGGGGCCGAGTGCACAGCCCAGGGCCCGTTGCTGGTCGGCGCAGCGTCGCGGGTTCGCTTGCTGCTGAAGCGGCGGGGAGGGGGAGGTCACGTGACCTCGGGAGACTCCCCCATTATGCAACATGCGTACGCCTGGGTGCGAGGGGAGGGGGCGGCGCCCTCCCCTCCCCCACCGCCCGTTGGTCGTTCATTCGGCACTGCTCCGCCCCCTAGGCCGGCTGAGATAGCTCGACGCCATCGCAGCGGCTCCCACTGGGAGGGCCTGGGGTTCGAGGCAGCGTTTTTGGACGCTAGCTAGATGACTAGGTCGAATTCTGCCACTGCCGACTGCTATGGTCAGTAGTTATCAGTGTTTTCGTTTTTACTTTCTCTCCTTACAAAGTTATTTTTTCTTTTTATTTTTATTTTTTTCCTGTTTTCCCTTTTTCTTTTTTTCCTTTTTTCTTTTTTTCCTTTTTTCTTTTTCCCTTTTTCTTTTTTTCCTTTTTTCTTTTTCCCTTTTTCTTTTTTCCCTCTTTCTTTTTTCCCTTTTTTCTTTTTTCCCCTTTTTTTCTTTTTCCCCCTTTTTTTCTTTTTTCCCTTTTTTTCTTTTTTCCCCTTTTTTTCTTTTTTCCCCTTTTTTCTTTTTTTTCTTTTTTTTCTTTTTTCTTTTTTTTCTTTTTCCCTATTTTTCTTTTTCCCTATTTTTCTTTTCCCCTTTTTTCTTTTTTCCCTTTTTTTTCTTTTTTTCATTTTATTTTATTTTTGACCAGCGGATGGCGGATACTTTAGTACGTATCTTAAATAACGGTTCACGAAACGCGCATGATCTTTCCTTCCTCTCGCTCTTCCTATTCTCTCCCTTCACATACACACACTACGGTCTAAGTTCTAAGCTGCCGACCGCTCTCCTGACAAGTGTGGTAGTGTAGTGCATGCGATTTTGTGTGCGTAAGTAAGAAGTGAAGAAGGGACAAGGAAGAGGAAGAAAAGATCGCCCGAAAGAAGTGACCCGTTTCTTAGGGTTCTACTCCTTCGCCTAGCAGTGATCGAGATAGAATATAGAATGTATAGCATAGATTGAGAAACCAAGGAAAGCAACCGCCCAGAGCAGCCGGCCGTTAGAAGTTCTCATCAAGACTGTGGCTGAATTCCAAAAATTCCTTCACCGCCGGGAGTCGAAACCGAGCTTCCAGTCACAGACGCTGTAGAGGCCGCACAAACGCTGTCTGAGCCAACTCAGCCTGCCCACCCTTCGAAAATCCATCTTTCCTTACCACGTTTGAATCAATGTTTGGATATCGGATGCGAGTGCCCCAACTCCTATACCACCGGGCCGCACCTTCCCTCAATGGAAGATGAAAGGTGGACTCGTTGAGTGCTCCGGCAGCTAGCAGGGGCTTCCCATTCTTTCCCCACGTTCCCACGTAAAAAGAAAACGAGGAGCGACGTTCGGCATGTGTTGCAGACAATTGCCGGCTGCCGCATGAGCAGCAGGTACGCCGCATTCCTAGCTCTCTCATTCTATTCCGCCTCTTTCTCCGAGCGTGGGAATTGCGCAATTTACCTCATTTCATCTTTTCCCCGTGCCATTAAGGACTAATAATTATAATGCTCTACAAATATATCTGCTTAAATGGCAAGACTTCCTTCCATCACCGGTCATTAAAGAGAACACGAAGACTCCACGATGCAAGGGCATTTTCACTAAAAATATCTAATGATGAATATGTGCTGATTAAATAGCCAAATGGGAACTCTGTGAAATGTAAAGAAGGTAAAATGAAAAGACTGTGGAACCAGCAGTATTTACGGAACGAGAATCAATATCCATATTTGACATATGGATCAGAAGGAAACAAAAGAAGCCACGCAATTTATTGCGTGGAAGGAAAATTTGACGTAGGTGAAGGGAGAAAACATTTGTACACATTTCGTGATCTTCTCAATGGATCTTAAGGAAATGATGATAATAATAATAATAATAATAATAATAATAATAATAATAATAATAATAATAACAATGAGAAGAAGAAGAAAATAAAAACATAATAGGAAGACGCTAAGAAGAAATAATTATTACCATTGTAAAAATTTTCAGATGGTTTGATATCTCAAGTAATGAACTCAAAAAAAACTTGTGATAAGAACTGCTTTTCAGAGAAACTATATGTTAATTAAACATCGAGATTAATTATTATACAAGTAGAAATAACATTGCCTAATTCAAGATATTAGGCATATATTAATGACACTGTTTCTTATACACGTATCAATCCTCTAAAATATGTATTAAAAAGCATATTTTGTCCATAAGTGGCGCGTAAACCGCCAAGATGTGCATTCTTCGAACATAGAAGCCCGCGCAGGCGGTCCAGCTGGTGGCAGGTCTGCAAAACTCTGTTGCCTCGCTCGCTCGCCGCGCTCTCGCGCTGCACCGGAGCGCTCGTTTGATCGATCACACGGAACCCCCCCTCCCCCTCCTCCCTTGCTCCCTCGCTAGGTCTGGCGGCGGCGGCGGCGGCGGCGACGGCGGCGGCCGCGAAATAAGGCAACCGCACAGCCTGACGCCCCAAGCGTTCAAGCGAATGGTGATCGGAGAGGCGAGGCGGGGCGGGGCGGGCGAGGCGGGGCGGGGCGGGCGAGGCGGGGCGGGGCGGGGCGGGGCGGGGCGGGGGGTATGGAGAGTACACCGCACACCTCTCGTTGCTCAAAGTCTTCGGTGTATATAGATTGGAGGCCAGAAGGAAAATAAGAATTTAACCCGTATGTAAATTGGGAGCCGACCCAGAGAAGGGCATACGTAAATTGGGGACTGCTACCTCATTCCTTTCTAGGTAAAAGTGGAAGGTGGCATTGTTTTTTATTTTCGAAGAACATTTTGATGGGTATTATTTTTGAAACATAACTCCCTTCCCAATTTTCGAGATTTAGGACTGACATGTTTCTTCGAAAATATGGTTTGGTTAAATTGGTTTTCATTGAATCAGTCGTTGATCGAATGAATTCTGCGTATCTTATCAGTTTTATATACGGCCAAGTCTCTCTTTCAAATGGATTGGCATCTGGATTTTTTTAATTTAGAAAAAAATTAGAAGGCTATGGAGAACGTCATGCTGGAGTATTTCTTGAAGAAACAGTCTTTCACGAGGTGTTCAAATACTTAAATTTTTACTTGTGTGTGTCGTTTGTTTTTATTGTTGTAATGTAAAAAATGAGATAATATTTACTCCCTAGGGAGTAAGGATGTATGGAAAATATATTATCTGTATTGCTAATTTTCTATTCGCGTAAATGTTGAAAGAATACTATGTAGTATCTAGTCATGCCAGAGGTGTCAATGCTTTCGTTAGATACGCAGGATCTGAGGAGAAAAATAAGTTTCGATTTTGACTAAAAAAAAAGGAAAATATTTAATCATTTCTCTTCCTATTATCATACTCCACATACCACTTACTCTCTTTTTCTTGAAGCGGGGATATTTCAATGGGAATGTTCTTTTTCCCTTATTTTTGTGTATTTTGGTTTTATTCATATGGTTTTTGTAATTGTTTTATCAACCTTAATATGTTTTCACATGACTGAATTTATATGAATGTTGTTCACCCCTGACGATAAGTAAAACTATTATGCGAAACGGTCTTTTTTCAGAGGTTGAGAAATATAATTTTTTTTAAACATTTTGTTCTTTAAATTGGAAAAAAGAAAAACAAGATACATGAGTATTAAATTATTAATATTACGTGACAATCAATATATTTTATTTATTTGTGACTGCTGAAATTCATGCAATAAAGCTTACCATTGTAAACTGCTTGTGTTATGTACTAATTCGATTTCGTTCGAGAGCCACTACGTGACACACGGAGTTACACATGCAACCCGCAAGTTGGCCACCCCTTGCAAGGTGCCAACGTTTCGGCCGCCATTCTGCGACCTTCCTCAGGGTGAAATTTCTTACCGAGCCTTTCGAATATTTCGCCCTGAAGAAGGTCTCAGAATGGTGACCGAAACGTTGGCACATGTGTCTAGGACGCAGCGTCTCCCGAACCGCGAAAGTAGCTACTGTCTCAGACGGCGGAAGTCTGCGCTTTCATTTGACCAACCTCTACGGGGGAAAAACAACACACATTTCGCCCTGAGGAAGGTCTCGGAATGGCGACCGTAACTTTAGCACCTGAACCTAAGACGCGGCGTCTCCCAAACAGCCAAATAGCTACTGACTCCGGCCGCGGAAGTCTACGCTTTCATTTCACCAACCTCTACGGGGGAAAAAAACACACACATTTCGCCCTGAGGAAGGTCTGAGAATGGCGGCCGAAACGTTAGCACCTGTGCCTGGGTCTTGGCGTCTCCGGAACAGCCAAAGTAGCTACTGTCTCCGGCCGCGGAAGCCTACGCCCTCTTTTGAGCACCCCTGGTTTTAAACCATTAAGTTGGCGGCACTGGGAGCGGCCGTGCGGGCGACAGCTCCATTCCGTGGAGGCTGCGGTGCGGACGCCCAGATGGGAAGTTGTAAGCCGCTTCCTGCTCTCTAGTGCGCCTTCTAATTGCCTCCCACATTGGAGATTCCAGGCCAGTTTTCCATTCGCGAACCGCGCTCAGGCGGTTGACGTTTACGTCGAGGAGATTTCCTTGCTCCGAGACACGCGTGGCGGAAATTGTCGGTTGAACTTTTCGCTATGCCAAATCGAGTCCTTGGAGATGGTAGCAATACGTTGTTTTTACTTTCTCACATACGTACGTATACACGGAGTAATATACGTAGTATAGAGGAAGTTATGTGATGCTGCGGAAAATCTATTTCGCGATTTCACCGGAAATACACGTTTTGGGGTACCCCGATACCGAAAAAGTGGTTTATTTCAAAACGTCTGTCCGTCTGTGAAGCCCACTCGCGCCTAAACCACGCATAGGATTTTTCCCAAATTGAAGAAACCCCTGGCTCTCTGGCTCGAGTCCAAGCTTTGAGATATTGAAAAACATTCTTTAAAATTTGGGGGTAGTTGATGCCCCTTTGAACATTTTCAATTTTTTTTCGAAAACGACTCCATATTTTTTAATATAGGTTTTTCTTTCATACATATATTTTATCGCATCTATTTCTTAAACACTTTGCCAACCCTACATGTTCTTAGTCATTAGATGACATTGATGTATAGGTTTGAACTTTCTCCCCTTGCTATACATGTTGCAAAGAGAGAGCATTGTTGTGGGGCGGCGACCATTTTTTGACAGAAAAACTAATACTCGGGCCTTAGTAACGAAACATTTCGAAAATTGAAAAAAAGTGTAATGAAAGATAGGATGCCTATCTGGATGGCCAAGGTGGTTAGATCGTGTGCCGACTCAGCTCCTTGGTTTGAAAGCTCACGGGTTCGAGTTCCCCTGTGAAGATGGTTGGTTGCGTCTTCTCTTTCTTTCTCTTCTCTTTCATATGTGTGTGTGTGTGTGTGTGTGTGTTGTCGCGAAAGGCCTTGTGAGTCTGCTGATCACACACTGAGGAGCCCGTAAGTGTGTTGGTGTGAAAGGTTAATATGTGATCCCACGAGGGAAATAGAAGCTACCCCGAGCAGATAGTCAAAATCGACATCCCCTAATACTGGAAAAAAGCCTCGGGGGAAAAAAATAATAATGAGAGATATGATGTGCTATTGTAACAACACTAGCTTAATATTCGATTTTGATGTATATGTTTCGTTTCTGAAATCGCTCATTTGACTCAAAAACGTATTTCTTTGTTTCAGGTAAGAACCAAGACCAGACACCATTTCTTTCCAAGTTTTCTTTTCACGTTTGTTGCTGGTGATGGTAAGTTCCATTTGTCTTTCGATGCTAGCTGCTAGTGCGTACAAATGAAATAGTAATTCTCGAGGAAGAAAAACCCATCGCAGAATTTGCAAAATAACGTAGAGAAGTTTAGCTCTCTTATTAAACCAACCCGAAGAATGTTTCGGGTACTTTTTCTGATAACATTTTACACAATGTTCTTTTATGACATGTGTAATTACAAAAATTTAGGTAAACCGACAAAAACGTTTGAAAACATTAAAACCTCACTTAGAAAACTATTATTATTATTATTATTATTATTATTATTATTATTATTATTACTATTATTATTATTATTATTGTGGTTGTTGTTGTTGTTTGGGAGCGGATTTCTATGATTTTGCGTATTTTTATCCGTTGCTTCAGGGCATAACTAAGTGAAATTTCGTGACATTTGGTTATAATAGGGTTCTATGTACATTAATATGTTAGTGCCGATTTTTCCTGTTGGTGCATATTCGTGTAATTATAGGAGCATATTTTGCATATTTCATTAAAATAGAGATTTATTTCTAAAACGTTTCATGTTTTCATAGAATCTATTTATTTGTGAGTGCTCATTGATTAGAAAGAGCTTGTCACAATTTGCCTTTTTTTCTTTTCTACAGATATAATACTTGTGCAAATGTAAGATATTGCTTGATATATTTACTTAGGACATAAAATGAAAGAAGTTATACAATGTACTTCACTAAGGTGCATATTTACTTCAATTATTTCTACCGAGAGCTAAGCAAGCTTATATTTTTGTTTGCACAAAAATATATCTTTTCATTCCAAGCACGCTTCTTCTGAATTTTATCAAGAAAGGTTTATACAGGAAATGAAATATTTGATTTCAATTGCATATTAGAGTGCATATTTCAGGATTTGTAGGTCATAAAATCATATTTTAAAAAGCACATTTCAAGTTTTCTTAGGGAATAAAAATCCGTTCCCTACATATTATAAAAAAACACTGATAGGGTGTGCTCCATTATACCTGCGTATGCTTTCGGCTGCACCTACTTACTTAGAATTCCAGGTCATACCCAAGCTTCGACCTGCACCACGAGAGAAGAAAGCGGAAACGTAACTGAAACCTGACCGCCCTCAAAGGCCCTTAACTCCCAACAGTTTCGGCGACAGGTGCTACCAACACGCCAAGACTGCTGCCTCGAACATATAAAGAAGGCCTCTAAATATTTGTGCCTAAAATACCCTTCCCAAGTTTAGATGGCGCGTTTTTACGCTGTCATAACTTACAGCGCATTCTGGAGGGCGAAGTCTTCAGAACCGTTGCTCATTAAGGACACTGTTTTTATCTTCATTTTACTTTAAAATAGAATGTAATCTTAACGTAGATCTCTTTGGGTGGTTCAAAGTTTCTGGAATAGTGAAACATCAAAATGTCCCAGTTCCTCGTCATTTGTTGTGTCCCGTTGTTGGTAAAAAGGACAATGTCGTGCTTCAGTATTTTAACATGACGGTATTTAATATCTATTTTTTAAAAAGGTTATTGATGATGATGATAATAATAATAATAAAAATAATAATAATAATAATAATAATAATAATAATAATAATAATAATAATATCATTAAAAAATTGAAAAATGGTGCCTGTTCCAAGAATGGAATTTTCAACCACAAATTAATCATCTTTATTTTTGTTTCGTGGTACTAGATATTCATTGAGCGGACAGGCCTGTCGATACAAACACGGCGTTTCAACGATCAGGAAACGTTCATTCTAATATTGCTCTTTTAGACTTGAATTTCTTTACATGTCATTCAATGTTTTCCATGTTGCGGACTACTTCACTTTCCTTCCGATTGACTAAAGAACTTTTTGTCCTAAAAAAATCCTACGTCTTCGAGCTCGTAAAATATTTAATACGAAGTATAATTTAAGTGGAGAATGCTCGCTAAGACACCGGGAGGTTGTGTCACAAAATGTAGGGGACACGCGTCGTTTGTGGCTCTTGAAAGGTAAGCCTTTGTTGAGATATGCTGTTTCAAAGGATTTCTTTTCGCCTTCGTTGGGGGGTGAGGGTGGAAGTGTTCAAGTCTTACTATTTTTGTGTAGAAGATTTTTCATTTATACTGAATTTAATATTTATATTTATTTAAACGTATTAATTTGACATACTGAATAACACTCTTTTTCTTACATAAAGCTGAGACAAAACTTTGTGAAGAAATGATACAGTTTTCTAAAGGTGGGGCTGATGGCCTACGGGGAGAGGTGGCTCAGTGCATCAAGTGATGTCCCTGCTGTGCCCCTGATCGGATGGTCCTAGGTTGGACTCCCGACGACGGCAGGATTTTCAACATTAGCTTGTCAGGTAGATCGAATTCAGTCGCTGTCTGGAGGAGAATTCTAGCGGCCCGCTGCTCTGATCGGTAGTTTTCCGTGGGTTCTTTGATCAATACCGGGCGAATGTCGGAGCAGTACCCTAACAAACGGGCCACGGGCCGCGCGCGATCTTTCCTTCCTCTTCCCTTTATACACACACTTACACTAACCACATATGGCGGGAGACCGGTCGGGAGCTTAGAGCTTGTCCCGGCTGGGGCGGTACCTGGCCGGTGGGAGATACCTGGTTGCGGGAAACCCCGCTAGTGACGGTAGGTCGGCGCTGGATCTCGCCATCCAGCGGGGGAAGATCACCGCCATCTCCCGAGAAAAAACATGCAGTACACTTACGGGGCTAATGACTTCGGTAGTTGTCGCTCCCGGAATCACTTACAATCAATCAATCAATCAATGAATCATTCACTCTCGAGCGGGAGCACCACCTATCAGTGCCCATGGTGTTTATTTCCGTCTGCGCATCACGTCGCTCTTCCGAGCGGCCGTGTTTGTTTGGCCGTGTACTCGTGTGCCTGGCTGCGACTGTCGCCGGCTCTCCCGCCCCCACCGCAGACAGTCCCTCTGCCACCCACGCCCCCCCCCCTTCCGCTCTGTACCAGTGGCAGCTACAGGGACGACCGGGAGAGGTGGTTCATAGCTTCAACTGACGGCACTGCACTGTCACTGACCGGGAGGTCCTAGGTTCGAGTGCCGACGGCGGCAGGATTTTCCACACCAGCTTGTCAGCTAGATCGAATGCAGTCGCTGCCTGGAGGAGAATTCTAGCGGCCGGCTGCTCTGATCGGTAGTTTTCCGTGTTTTGTTTTTTTTTTCGAACAATTTCAGGCGAATGCCGGAGCAGCTCCCGAACAAAGGGGCCATGGACCGCGTGGGAAGTTTCCTTCCTCTTTTTTATCCTACCTTCGCCCCCGTACACACACGCACACTCGCTCACAAGCCAGACTACCAGACTGCCGGGAGCTTAGAGGTTGTACCGGCAGGGTGGTGCCCCACGGTGGGAGATACTTCGTTACGGAACCCCCACATGCTGACATGTAATTAGACTCAGATCTTGCCGTCCAGCAGGGGGAGATCACGGTCATATCCCGTGATAAAATTGCACTATACTTACGGGACCAATGACCTTAGCAGTTGATGCGCCCGAAATCAACACTCTATCAAATAACCAATTAACTTCAAATCATTCAAAAACAAATACTGCAGTTGAATCACAAATTTCCCCTGTAATTTTTCGTAAGTAAATTCATAAGTAACAAATAACTCAATTTCCAATTGAACATCAATAGAATAATCTAAATGAAATTGAGGCGTTGTTTTGTCGTATATGTTTATTTTAGCATAAAGCTTTTTCGGTCGCATTGCGGCCATCTTCAATACGATTCTGAGGTGGCTGGGGACCTCGGTCCAAACAAGACGGCATGTATGCAAATGTCGTAAACTCCACACTATTTCCTACCATGAATAGAATAATAAATCAAATAGCCCTTATGTTACATAACTCTACCAAAACCTGCCAGATGTACCGGTAGCGGTAGCTCAGTGCATCAACTGATGTCATTGCAGCACCTCTTGCCGGGAGGTCCTAGGTTCCCACTCCCCACGGCGGAAGGATTTTCGACACTAGCGTTTCAGCTAGGTCGAATTCAGCTGCTGTCTGGAGGAGAATTCTAGCGGCCAGCTGCTCTGATCGGTAGTTTTCCGTGGTTTCTCCGATCAACACCAGGCGAATGCCGAAGCAGTAACCTACCAAACGGGCCACGGTCTGCGCGAGATCTATCCTTTCCATTTCTTGTCCTATCCTCTCCCCTTACACACACACACACACTAACATGCACTACACTACCACATATTTCGGGAGACCGGTCGGGAGTTTAGAGCTTGTCCCGGCTGGGGCGGTGCCCCGCTGGTGGGAGAGTCCTGGTTAGGGGGAAAACCCACTAGCCAACGGTAGGTCGGCGCCGGATCTCGCCATCCAGCGGGGGAAGATCACCGCTATCTTCCGAGAAAAAAAGAAGAAAAAAAACAAGAAAAACATGCACTACACTAACGGGACTAATGACCAGAGCAGATGACGCGGCCGAAAACACGGAAAAAATCAATTAATCAAAAACCTGCCAGACGTACCAGCGGCATCCCATTTCACACTAGCGAAAATCCAACGCACACTCGAATAAAAGAAAAGTGTCCCATTTGAAGCGTGCAATGGGCTTGTGTGCAAACGCATAGCTCGGTCACTCGGGAGCTATCACCTTGTACCTCCCGCTACGGTCATCGGCAGTCGTCTTGGCCTCCAACGCCCCGTTAGAACGTCCAGCCTTCGCTAGCCCTCTCACACATGCACTCGCACGTAATGCTTCCATAGGCCTTGTTGGAACTTGTGGGCTTCTTGATTCTCGTGTTTGTAATGTATGTATTTATTCCTATACGCCCGTGGGGATAAAATGGTGATTACACTCGGAAAGGCAAACGCTCAGCAAGCTATGATGTTACAAATACCTCGGAAACATGTACGCGTTCTCTTGCTAAATTACTTTTTCCTTGAATACGTTGTTTTTTTCTGATCTGTAATAGTTTTTGCAACTAGTATAATCTGAGACGTTTCCGCGAAATGAACGCTGGGAGTTGAAAACGCTCGGTTGGAAAATAGTGTCTCATTGAAAAGGTATAGACAGTATCGGTTTGAAAAATATCAAAAATACAGAACTTTCAAGCGATGTTCCCTTTAGAGTCCCACAAAATGCCATGCAGCGCGCACGTAGGAAAGGGAGAAAAACTTGACAAGTCTGTTTTATCTCTCAAGTAAAAGTACTCGTACAATGTAGAGCGTGTGTGTGTGTGTCAATCAATCAAAAACCTGCCAGCGGCATCCCATTTCACACTAGCGAAAACCCAACGCACACTCGAATACACACACACTCGTGTGTGTGTGTGTGTGTGTGTGTGTGTATGTGTATGTCAATGTCTATGTATCAGTTGCGAATCCAGAGGGGGGCTATACCCTCACCAAAAAAACCTAGAATTTTCGTTTGTTATCTTCTTTTATTTGGTAAAATTGATATAAAAAAGTGTGTTAAAATTATGTAATTATTTAAAAACTAATATTGTATAGTATCGTATACACACTACAAAAATATACAATATAATAACAAATGTAGATTATTGAGCAAAAATCTACGATGGCCCCCTCGAAAATGATCGGCTGGATCCTCCCCAGGTATGTATGTATGTATGTACATGGGATACTTAGATTATGTACAACCCTTACCAATATAATGAGTAATAAAGTTTACCAATTCAGTCGTTGGCCCCATTGGCAAGAAACAACCTGTGTTTGTGCACATCGTGAACAACTTTCTGTCCCACCTCCCAACGTCCTAATTCTTTTCCGGCCCGGCGACTATTTTATGAACCGTCGACAGCCCGTTATCGACACGACGTCGCCCGAACTACGCGTCATTCGCCTTGACCTCCCGCCAGCGGGGGCGATTAACCCAGCGCCTTGCAGCGGGCGACGGCCGGCGGGACGTGATGTGCACCGCATCGCGTGGCGGAGAGCCTCGCCGCCAGGTCGTCGACGGCCTCCGCGTCCTAATCAGTCGCCTGTGACCTTCCCCCTCGCTTTCATTACACGCCCAGCTTTACGAGCGTCCCCCTTCCCCCCCCCCCCGGCTCCTTGGGATGAAGATGCTGCTGCGAAAAATCACGGCAACTCGCCTAGGAAAGGAGTCCCTGGGTGTATAGGACAGGGATGTCCAACTCGCAAGACCGGGAGAGATGGTTCAGGGCATCAATTGATGTCGCTGCAATTCTTCTGAACCGGGAGGTTCTAGGTTCGAGTCCTGCCAGCGGCATGATTTTCGACACTAGCTTTTCAGCTAGGTCGAACTTATTCGCTGTCTGGAGGAGAATTCTAGCGGCTGTCTGCTCTGATCAGTAGTTTTCTGTGGTTTATCCGATCCACACCAGACGAATGCCGGAGCAGAATCGTAACAAACAGGCCACGGACCGCGTGCGATCTTTCCTTCCTCTTCCTTGTCCTATCTTCACCCTTTACTTACACACACTAACATTAACACACACTACACTACCACACAAGCCGTGGAGACCGGTCGGGTGCTTAGAGGTTCTCCCGGTTGGGGCTGTGCCCCGTTGGTGGGAGATACCTGGTTGTGGGAAAATCCCGCTAGCCGACGGTAGGTCGGCGCCGGATCTCACCATACAGCTGGGGAAGAACACCGCCACCTCGCGAGAGAGAAAACATACACTACACTTACGGGACCATTGATCCTATTAGGTGACGCGCCCGGGATCACAATCAATCAATCCAACTTACCAGTACTCAGCGGGCCATATACTCATTACTCGGGCGATCGACCCATGACTTCGCCGTGTTGTTGACCTCGTCAGTTTGCTCTGAAACGGGGGGTAGCACCATGCGTGATATCAAGCATTAGCATGCATAACGCAGTGAAACACTTTGGGGTAAATTTGAATTTCTGAATTTACTGGAAAAAACTCCTTAAATCTAAACTTAACCCGTATTAAACTGTATCTATAATTATCTGCATATATGTTGTGTGTTGTTTATAATTATTTTCATATTTGTATAATATAATTATATACACTTCAGTTGTTAATGGCCAGCTCTAGTAAAACAAATGTGATTCCAGGGGTTGTGGCATTATGATACTATAGCGCTCACTCTGCAGCCGCATTTGGCAACAACTTCCAATTGGAACGAAACGTTCAAAAACTCGTTGTACTCTTCACACGCTATTAACCGCGTGCTTTTTTACGCTATTAAATACAAACATTCTCTACAATGGAACCTGAGGTGTCGGTGTATCCTGTATAGATAAATATACTACGAACACGTTTTAATGTGCACGGAATGATATACAACTTTGTAACATTCAAACTCAACCCGAGTGATTTTAAGTAACTGTGTATTGCAATAAATATATTTTCCATAAAGATCATGTTAAAATATAATGGAATATCGTTGCCGCTAGAACTGTAACATTCAAACTCAACACGAGTAATTTTAAGTAACTGTATATTGTAATAAATATATTTTCTGTAAAGAACATGTTAAAATATAATGGAATATCGTTGCCGCTAGAACTATAACATTCAAACTCAACCCGAGTAATTTTAAGTAACTGTATATTGCAATAAATATATTTTCTGTGAAGAACATGTTAAAGGCCACTGGAGTATCGACAGACCTAATGTGTGAAACCAAACGCGGATGCCTGCAGTGTCGGAAACGTGTGTCCCTTTAACCTTTCGCTGCGGTGGCCTTTCGTTGGAAAGGGCAGTTAACGAAGCGGCGACGCGAACGCCAGGAGCCGTCGCTTGGCTTGCATCGCAGTGCAAGGCCACCCGGCGGAATTAACTCGTCTCCTCGAGTTTTTCTCGGCGTCCCCTCCCCTCCCCTCCATCTCCCTGCCTCTGCCATACGCCTTTCCCACACGTTTTTTTTTCCTTCTCTCTTTCTTCCGGTGGATCAGGGCATCAAATGATGTCACTGCAGTGCCTCTGACCGGGAGGTCCTAGGGTTCCACTCCCCACGGTGGCAGCATTTTCTATATTAACTCTACCGGCTGGGGTGGCTCAGGGCATCGACTGATGTCACTGCTGTGCCTCTGACCGGGAGGTCCTAGGGTTCCGCTCCAAACGGTTACAGGATTTTCGACACTATACTTGAATTTTTCTAACGTGGCGGCAGAGAGTAGTATCTCCAAGATGGAATTCGGCACGACTTTTTGAGTAATTCTCAGTCCTGCCTGTAGAGTCGCTTGATATGCAGCACTGCTTGATGCGGTCGCGATCATGCGACATTTTGCGGTAGGACTGAGAATGATTAAAAAAATTGTGCCGAGTTCCATCTTGGAGATACAACCCTCAGCCGCCATGTTAGAAAAACCAAAGTATAGCTGCGGAGTTATGTCGAAGTCAGCCGCTGTCTGGAGGAGAATTCTAGCGGGCGGCTGCTCTGATCGGTAGTTATCTCTGGCTTCTCAATGTGCTTCGTCCCTTTTGGCGCCTATTCGTGACTCAATTTGTACGCCGAATGTTGGTCTGTCTTTAGAACTCGAAATTGCCTGGATTTAATTTTCCAGAGACATGTCAATATTTTTTTTTGACATAACTAGCGTGACATGACCCGTGAAGATCATTCCAAAATTTTCTGCTGCCCCCCCCCCCTCCGAGTCTACCCGAGAAATGCACCTGAACCACTTCCCCATATCAATAAGTCGCTTTAGTACTAATTTGGCTTTTTTTGTATTGCCAGTGTTTTTAACAGCTGTCTTGCGGGTTAATTCGGAAAGTTGGTTCACAAACAAATGCATTGAATTGCTGCCGCATTATGTCATAACTTTGCCCAATTAAATAAATTTAGGATGTAATGGTGATTAAGCTGTGTGATAAATTTTACATTTTATACAGAAAACTTTTTACACTTCATAACTAGAGAGTTCGATTTAGTGCAATTCTGAAATGAATTCGTAAACTCAAAAACAGTAAATGATATATGAGACGCTTACAAATCTAGAAAGGTTTTGGTTTCCTTTATGAGCAGCTTGAGTATGCCTTGGGGTAGTGCGAGGTCCTGCTGCGACAAGAATGTCGATGTTATGAAAACATCGGAGTTTTTATAGAAATGTTGATAATTTCAACAATGATGTATTAAATATGATGTTTTTAACATCGATGCTTAGTGCTCCATGTTTTTTTTCTTTTCATTAAAACGTTAAATAATAACTGATTGTGCTACCCCTGTACTGTCAGTTTATTATTTTAACGAAACAATCGCTGTTTGTACAATCTTCATTGAGCGTCGCTTGTTCTCATAATATTATTTTATTTTCTGTAAAATATTAATAATCACGGCAACTGAAAAAATATTGCGCCCGAATGTAATGTTAGACTAAACCATCTTAAAACATCGATGATTTTAAGTCAATGTATTCCATGGTTTGATTTTAAACAAATAAAATAATTATAGGCGTTGTTTTTGCCAACAATTTCGTTTATTGAAATAGCAGCTTTCGATGACAGCCGTCATCCATCAGTTTCCTAATACAAAAATGTACAAAAGATTAAAACGTTCAGAACTAATAGATTACTAATAAATGATTAGACGATGCGATCTTAAATAAAAAAGTATCAACATCTAGATCATTAGTGACCACAATTGGAATTAACGTTATGGTAACTGTGAAGATGAAACGATGTGGTGAAGATAAGGGGTGAAAAGACGAACACCAATACGACACTACTGCCTTAGCGAACTCGGCCACCGGATCGGCTAGATGAGAGTTTATTAATACATAAGCCTTCTAAAGCTTCTATATCAATAAAACATATTGTATGGCAAAAGCGAAGCCTCTATTCATTTTATTTGTTCAAAATCAAACCATCCATGTTTGTAAGATGGTTTAGTAACCTCTAATAGTACGCGCAACTTTTCCTCTTTTGAAGGAGGAGGAGGAGAATGGAATGCGACAAGAAATCATCGCCAACCAAATTTAATTTTCAACATCGATGTCTCGTTATCTATGTCTCGTTATCTATGTCTCGTTATCTATGTCTCGTTATCTATGTCTCGTTATCTATGTCTCGTTATGTATGTCTCGTTATCTATGTCTCGTTATCTGTCTCGTTATCTATGTCTCGTTATCTATGTCTCGTTATCTATGTCTCGTTATCTATGTCTCGTTATCTATGTCTCGTTATCTATGTCTCGTTATCTATGTCTCGTTATCTATGTCTCGTTATCTATGTCTCGTTATCTACGTCTCGTTATCGATGTGTCGTTATCGATGTGTCGTTATCGATGTGTCGTTATCGATGTGTCGTTATCGATGTGTCGTTGTCGATGTGTCGTTGTCGATGTGTCGTTGTCGATGTGTCGTTGTCGATGTGTCGTTGTCGATGTGTCGTTGTCGATGTGTCGTTGTCGATGTGTCGTTGTCGATGTGTCGTTGTCGATGTGTCGTTGTCGATGTCTCGTTGTCGATGTCTCGTTGTCGATGTCTCGTTGTCGATGTCTCGTTGTCGATGTCTCGTGATCGGTGTCTCGTGATCGATGTCTCGTGATCGATGTGACGTGATCGATGCGTCGTGATCGGTGTGTCGTGATCGGTGCGTCGTGATCGATGTCTCGTGATCGATGTCTCGTGATCGATGTGTCGTTATCGACGTCGCATCGCTAGTGGAGGTGCCCGCCGAGCCGCGACTCTTCCAGTAGCAGCGCAGGTGGCGCGGTGAGCGGCGTCGCGTAGGAGAGAGAGACTGTCATTTGCCGCGCTGAATTGCCCTTTCCCGCCGCGGCGCCGCCGCCAGCATCTGGGTCAGGAGCGGAGGTGCAGACGGCGCGGTCGCTGAGAATGAGGTGCCCTCGTCAGGCCCGCGCGTGCCGCCCACGCAGTTTGTCACACGCGCTCTCTTCCTCGTTGGGTCGCCGCTGCGAGGATGGCCGATTTAATCGCGGTTAGTATACAGCAATCGATCGATCGTTTTGTAGTCGAGAATTTGAAATCGATTATCTTTTTCGATTATCTGATCCATTATTTCATTTCAACCTTACATTGCTGTTATGAAGCTCTTGACTGACAGCTTGTTTGGGATTCAGAGCACGAGAACTGCTAAGGACATTTAGGGTCGTATTTATGAAGCTCTGCCAGCAGAGCTCCTAGGGGCCTGCCATCTGGGGGCTTGCTAGGAGGTCAAGGGGCGACTGGAATTGGCTGGGGACCGTTCATAAATCGCAAAACCGAACACTGACAGCCTGCTAGGCCTGGCAGGCCCCCTAGCAGAGGTTTATAAATACGGCCCTTAGTCTCTTAAGTGTGCTACAGGCTTTGGTGGCGGTGTTCTGCCCCACTGCTACGTTAGATCTTCCTCTGACCTATCATTGCGGAAGTTTCCCACCTCAAGGTGTCTCCTCCAGACGGGCACGGTGCCCGCACGGACAACCTCTAAAGTCCAGACATTTCCCAACGGGTGTGCAAGTGCAGTGTGAGTAAGTATGAGCTGGCTGCCTCATTAGCTAGGGGCTATGCTTCGATTAAAACGTTCAGTCCGTAGATAATTTGACGAGGCTGCCATCCAATTGGAAGCTTGAACGTCACAATAGTGACGTCGCTCTAATGATGTTTAAGCTCCCCATTGGATGACAGCGTCACAGCTGATCGTGTCAACGAACGTGATGTTTAATCGAAGTATCGCTTGTGTCGGAAATCAGACTCGTACCGCAGCTCCTCCCGGTAGGAGATTCTGCGGTGGCAGCGGTTGTTGCGTTGAGCTCCCCCTGTGGTGCGGGTTCCGTGGAGCGGCGGCGGCTGGCAGGAAGTGCCCTTGGGCCGCTGGCGCGGACGCGATGGTAGTCTCCTGGGCGCCCCCCCTTTCTTATCTGGGGCGCGGCTATCTGCCGAATCGATCGATTGCCGTCGGCCGCCCTCACCGCTCCAACCTCTCCTCTGCGCTCTTATTGCTTGTCGGCGCCGCGCCTGGCCCCGCCCCTCTCCGCCCCCGCCCCTCCCGCCACGCCCATCCCGGGACCCCCACCCCACCCCACCCCGCCCCGACACTCCCACGCACCATCCCACTTCAACCCAATCCCGCCGCGCCCACCCCACCCCGCCACGCCCACCGTACCTTACCCTACCTCGCCACGCCCATCCCATCCTACCCTACCCTACCCCGCCACGCCCACCCCACCCCGCCACCCCCACCGTACCCTACCCCGCCACGCCACCTCACCCTACCTTACCCTACCCCGCCACGCCCATCCCATCCTACCCTACCCTACCCCGCCACGCCCACCCCACCCCGCCACCCCCACCGTACCCTACCCCGCCACGCCACCTCACCCTACCTACCCCCCGCCACGCCCATCCTACCCTAACCTACCTCGCCACGCCCACCACACCCTACCTTACCCCGCCAAGCCCACTCTACCCCGCCACGCCCACCGCCCCGACACTTCCACACACCATGCACTCCCGACCCGCCTCCCCCTCCGACCTCACCCCCCTCCCGCCTCAGCCCTCTCCCGCCCACCCGACTCCGCCCCGCTCAACTACACCCCGCAACGCCCACCCTACCCCACTCCGCTACGCTCCATCCTCCCCACTGAGCCACGCCACGCCCTACCGCTCTGTTTTGTTCCTTGACGCCCCGGGCCCGCTTGGAGCGCCACCTGCAGCAGCACCATGAGACAGAACGAGAGGGAATGCGCGGGGCGATCGCAAGTATTCACTGAGAACCTTCTGTGCAGCGTATTGCACTATCACAATATTTGAAGAATGTTCTCCTGTTAACGTCATTTGGGAGGGCACGTTATAGATGGCCAAGCTTAAATAAACTGCCCCTTAACCACTTATATACATTTACTTTAACGTGAATACAATTGAAGTGTTCGGACGTAAATAATGGAACTGATTTTTCACGTTTCATAGGAAAAGGCAATAGGGAACCATTTTTTACATGAAATGAGCAGCACATGCTACAGGTTACGATTAAATTTTATTGCAGTTTTATCTGGGCTTTTGAAATCTCTTCGAACTTGGAGAGATATATTACTTATCATTGTTGAAAACAAACTTCATTTGCCAAAATGTCAGATAACATTATGGGTTCTAGAAATGCCTCAACTGTGAATAATTCGTAAAGTAGGAGAGATCATATTTTACATTACATTTACTTCAACACGGTATATGCCGAATGCCATTGAATAAATTAAGCAGTATCCTGAAGTCATCATGGCGACGTAAAGACAAATATAAAAAGCAAAGCAGAGTTGCAAGTAAAAAGAATTAGAGGAGGAAAAAAGGAAATAAACTAATGGAAGTGAAGAAGAGGAGACAGGAAGAAACGATAACGAGATAGAAATAAAAAAGTAAACACTCGAATAAAAGCAAAATTCGGGTAAAACCAATTCAATACACTGAGTTTAAGTGTTCAGTATATCAGTATCAATATATCATTTTGAAAAGTATTGCCATCCTAATATCCTTATCACTAATTTTATCAAAAAAAAAAGACTTTTAGATCGAGAAAAAATTTCCCCATTTGAATGTGGATTTGATCCAAAAAGATCAGCCCGTCTTCCTTTTTGATTTTTCGGAAGGTGAATCTGAGTTGGTATCTGGATTTAATATTGAATATAGAAGAGGCGGATTTGCATTAATTTTTATGGCCGAATATTCAAGAATTTTATTTATGAGAATATTAACTGTTTTAATCTCTTTTGGAGGTGATTTTTCTTTATTGTTATATTTTATATTGGTTTTTATATCATACGTTGGGTTTCGTTCTCCTTCCCACCTCTTGCCCTCCACCTTGATGGCTTTTTTCTGCCTGCCGTTTTACTCATCAATCTTCTTCCATTTCAATTTTTTATTCAGCGCCTCTTCTTTGTCGTATGAACTTCCCGACTGAGTGCGGCAGCCGAGAGATCGACTTTCCTTCTGCCCTTTCCGAGCGTCCTTTTGTTCATTCTTCCTCCAACATCCGAGAAGACGCGAAAAGTACTAATGTTTTCTAAAGAATCGTCTCAGCCCTGTGAAGTGGAAACGCCAGAAGGCCGAATGAATGCGTTGAAAAGATTCTCCACCCCAGGCTCTCGACTTTCAAACTTTCGATAATGAATAAAAAAAGAATCCGCAGAAATATATCTACATTTGAAGTCGTGTAAATCACTTTCATTTTAGACATTGGCACAAAGGGGGGAATTCGTAGTTTGAGAAGAGCCTTGGTTTTTGTAGATGTTCGTCGCAGTTCCATTTGGTGAAAACTAATTGAATTTGTGTGCGAAAGAAAAGAATTAGGTTTTCAAACAGACAACGCTTGCTTCAGTACGTGGAAACAATTTGTAATGATGGGATTCCGAAACAGACATTATGATATCCGAGAACGAAAATAAAAATATAATTGCAGAGATCAGAATGCAGGAAAACGTCTAATTGTGTAATGAAAAGTAACAAGAAGTTTTCGAATAAGAATACAAATTACATAGTTGGGGCGGTGTTATGTAGAGCGATTGTAACTAAATCCTAATCTGTTGATTTTGTCCGTCAGTTTTGCTTTCATTCACCGAGTCAGGATTCCGAACTTGAGAACACCGGTTCCCAATCGACCGTAAAACCTTTCGTTGGGGTAAGGGAAAGCGTTGTCTTTTCTTGACGGCTTTTGTCTTTCCTTTTTCGCCTCAAGAAGTCCTCCCAAAGAGACGGGATTTTATTTCCAGTTGGCGCGTACGATTATATTCCGCAGTTCAGTCATTTACTTTATGAATCATCCCCAACTAAAGAGCCTATTACAATAATATTTATTTCTATAAATGCTGTAGTTGTTCTTAAAGAAAGTAATATTCTCTTTCCAGACTCGACAATTTTTGCTTGAAGACGTCGGGACAATGTATTGATATCCCTAATTTTCTCGTACATTTTAAATGCTACAAGATGCAAACGTGAGATCTAGATAATCGACGGATGGATAGGTAATTGATAGTAACATCAAGGTGTCGCTGAGAATTCGCTATTCGCGCGATTATTTTTTGTCATTTAACCTCCCTAGAAAAGATATTTAAAAATAGTGCTAAGTCAAGAATAATAGATTATTCGCAAACCCTGCAAAGAAGACACTAATCGTTTACGAAGAATTGCAGACTCAGCGAGCTACATTGTCTCTGCGAGGAACTCTATCTCGGACCGAAGGTTCGCGGGTTCCAGTCCCGTCTCGGACATGGCTGTATTTGTGTTCGTCCTTTCACCCCTTATCATCACCATATCGTTTCATCTTCACAGTTAGCAAAACGTAAACTCCAATAGTGGTCGCTAATGACCTAGATGTTGATTGATTGATTGTTATTTATTCTGGGCGCTTCAACTCTTGAGGTCATTAGTCCCGTAAGTGTAATGCATGTTTTATCGGTATGTAGCGGTGATCTTACCCCACGAGATTGCGAGACAAGTTTTAAGTCCCAGTAAAGTGGCGAGACCGCAGCCGGGACGAGTCCCCGGCTGGTATGTGTGTATAAGGGGTGAGGATAGAACAAGGAAGAGGAAGGAAAGATCGCGCGTCCGTAGCCCGTTTATTTGGATACTGCTCCGACATTCGCCTGGTGTTGATCGGAGAAACCACAAAAAACTACGGAGCAGAGCATCCGGTCGCTAGACCTCCTTTAGACGGCGACTGAATTCGACCTAGCTGAAAAGCTAGTGTCGAAAATCCTGCCGCCGTGGGGAGTGGGAACCTACGCCCTCCCGGTCAGAGGCGCTGCAGTGACATCAGTTGATGCACTGAGCCACCGTTCCCGGTACCTAGCGATGTTGAAGATGAATATAAAATAGAAAGAAAAAAGAAATTGAACTTTCTGAACGCGCCCTCTCAATTTCGTCTTTGCGGGGAGATTTCTGCCCGCGCGCTGGGGGCGGGGCTGGCCGAGAGCAGCTCGGGGCCTCGGCCCAACCGCCACCGTCTATATTTACTCGCCCTGCGCGGCGCCTGCTCAGCAGCTGCAGCTCAGCTCAGCCGACTCCAACGCAATGCTTCCCACTGCACCACTAGCGAAGGGTTACACCCAGACCCGCATTTGCCTGAGGATGGCCAAGTTAATTCATTGGATGTAACATTGTGCCCGACAAAATCCCCGGAAGACGAAAGTCGAACCGGAAGAAATGAATTAAAAAAAACAAAAAACTATCGATAGCGTTGGTTGCGATGACGGACCAGTAGCGGGGCGTTACAGAAATCGACAGCACCATCGGTTTGGGATGTGGCATCGATGTTGATGTTTTTTTACAGAAGTGGGTATTGATGTTTTAAACATCGATGTATTGAAACCGATGTTTTTTAACATTGATGTTTTATTTGTAATTGTTTAATTGTTAGGAATGCGACGCCAATGTCGATTTTTTTACAGACATGGGTATCTATGTTTTAAACATCGATGTATTGAAGGCGACGTTTTATGTTTGATGTTTTCGATGTTCGATCGTATAATTATCTTAATCACAATTTTGTAAACGTTAAAATATGAAATAACAATTGATGGTCGCCGGATGAGGTGGCTCAGGGCATCAACTGATGTCACTGTAGTGTCTCTGACTGGGAGGTTCTAGATTCGAATCCCGACGGAGCAGGATTTTCGACACTAGCTTGTCAGCTAGGTCGAATTCAGTTGCTATCTGGAGGAGAATTCTAGCGGCCGGCTGCTCTGATCGGTACTTTTCCGTGGTTTCTCCGATCAACACCAGGCGAATGCCGGAGCAGTACCCTACCAAACGGGCCACGGACCGCGCGCGATCTGTCCTTCCTCTTCCTTGTCCTATCCTCTCCCTTACACACACACTTACACTAACATGCACTACACTACCACATATTCCGGGAGACCGGTCGGGAGCTTAGAGCTTGTCCCGGCTGGGGCGGTACCCCGTTGGTGGGAGAGTCTTGGGTAGGGGGAAACCCCACTAGTCGACGGTACGTCGGCGCCGGATCTCGCCATCCAGCGGGGGAAGATCACCGCCATCTCCCGAGAAAAAACATGCACAACACTAACGGGACTAATGACCACAGGAGTTGACGCGCCCGGAAACACGAAAAAATCAATCAATCAATTATTCATCATTATAGGTGTGCTTGGAAATTACAATATTTAACCAACCCATAGCTACTCCAGTCTTCGCAGCTCAATGGATAAGCACCAGCTGGGCGAACTCTAAAACACCTGTGCAATCAATGTTGAATCGAGCTCTAAAGAGAAGAGAGTTAATAATAAAGGGTCACAGTAAATGAATTTTAGATGTAATATTACGACATTAACCACATATTTTCGTCGATCTTTGGAATTTGGAAACTGGGTACGAAAGGAATAAAGAATTTAAAGGCCATAAAAGGAAATTCAAATAGAATTTCATAGCTGCGAACCAACGAAAGAGAACGAGGAAAAGATTCCGAGTGAATAAATTTGTTCCAAAGAACGCTCAAGTGCTCAAGTCAGTGACCGCAGCGAAAAAGAACGACCAATTAAATCAGAGATAAGCGAAGCGAGCCTGAAAGAAACTGAGAGCGCCGGAAAGTGCAAGAAAATGGAAACTTCACGCACAGCAACAAAAGGAATGGGGAGTATAATGAGAATGCTGAGTAAAACTAGACAAAGGCGTCTCAATTTAAGTTTATCAGTAAAAACTGTAAGGTATTTTCCTTGTGAAATGTTTTATTTTGTTATTGCAAAAATGTTTTTCATTCTTTAGTTACACTTCTAGATAAATTTCAATTTATTATAGTACTAAATCAAATTATTCTATTAGATTATATCTTAGTCAACAAAATTAATATAAAAATGAACTTCGCGTATTATTAACATCATTAGTTAAACTAATGATTTTCCATTAAAAGTAGTGTTCCACAATCTGAAGACAGTTTTTAGTGATACGCGTGAAATCCTTGAGACAATATAAGTGATGTTAACATTATAACTATAGACTAAGAAATAATATAAGAAAATGCAGTCATTTGAAAATTACCTCTTAACGTTGGAGAAGTGAAAGTGTTCAAATTTACCCTTTATTATTTTATTTTAATTCTCTAATTCACGGATTCAAAAAAGTGTTCGTTATCCACAGACGTATTTTGTAGAAACAAATCAGCATTGAAAGAACAAATAATTAATTTTCCACTGGCAGGTGCAGTTTCGTGGCAATTATATAAGAGATGTCAAAACAGGATGTTGAGCACGTTTTGCATCATCAGAATAAGGTCGAAATGTTTCGTATTGTAATGACGTGTCTACAACAATGAAAAATACCCAAAAAGAACACAAAAATTGTCGACCGAATTCGAGACTTTATTTACAGAATTAACCACTCTGGAAAGAGGGCAGATGAAAGTTAATTGTGTACAAAAGGTAAGAATGAGGGGCTGGAACGTCTCCAAGAGATGGCGGTGTCTCCATATGGCTGGAGGAGACTCCAGCAGAAGGGGCGAGGCGCTCGGGATGAAGCTCTTCCAGGCGTAAATGTCCTCCGGGCGTCAGCTGCCGCGAGGGGACCTCGCTGTCTCCAAGTGGCGACTGGGAGCAGCAGCCGCCACGGCACACGGCGAGGAAAGACACAGGGGGAAAGAGCGAGGCCCGGTAAGGGAACAATGGAAAGATTAGAACGAAGGGGAGGAAGAGGAAGGAAGAGGGAGGTGGTGCGAGAAAGGGAAAGTGGTTCAATGCATTACAAACTACACGAAACAATCCATGGCCCACTGTAAACAATCAGTTTCGGAAATGTAAGCACTAGAACGAATCCGTGGTCTCACATTCGATACTATAAACATCCGAATGTCACTTTTTGCAGGAAGAATAGTCACATTTAAATGAAAATTACGTTTCATTGGAATTTTCGCAAAATATATAAAATTTTGTACGATATTTCTCTTGTAATAAGATGACTTACGATACATTCAAATAACTATTACTCAACTCTATAGAAAAGCTACAGAGAGAGAGAGAGAGAGAGAGAGAGAGAGAGACGGGGAGGAAAAATCACAGTTAAAGGGCGGGACGGAAAATCGCAGTGAGCTGGAGGGAGGGGAAATCACAGTGAGAAGGAGGGAGGGGAAATCACAGTGAGATGGAGGGAGGGGAAATCACAGTGAGATGGAGGGAAGGGAAACCACAGTGAGATGGAGGGAAGGGAAACCACAGTGAGATGGAGGGATGGGAAATCACAGTGAGATGGAGGGAGGGAGAGAATCACAGTGAGATGGAGGGAGGGAGAGAATCACAGTGAGATGGAGGGAGGGAGAGAATCACAGTGAGATGGAGGGAGGGAGAGAATCACAGTGAGATGGAGGGACAGAGGATAGTCACTGTGTGTGTGTGTAAGAGAGAGAAAGAGGAATAGTCTCAGTGAGTCACAGTGAGAGGGAGGGAGGGGGATGGTCACTGTGTGTGTGAAGAATAGTCTCAGTGAGAGAGTCGCAGTGAGAGGGAGGGAGGGGGATGGTCACAGTGAGAGGGAGAGGAGGAGAGCCAGTTGAGGCAGTGCGTGGCGTCGTGTTGGGCCGCGCCGAGTCGCGTGCCGGATGGAGGGGGCGTGGCCCGGGAGGGGAGAGGGAGGGGGGCAGCCGGGTAACGGGACCCGCGCCTTCCGCGTGGCGCACGTCTCCACGACTCTCTGCCCCCTCCCCCTCTCCCCCTCTTTTCACCACCTCCACGCCCTCGGGCAAGAGACACTGGCTCAAGAAAGAGGAGAGGTAAGGAATGCGCGAAGGAAATGTCAAGAACGGAGAATGGAAGGATATTTTTAGGCTGCTTTGTCTTAAAGTTTTAGGTTTACAACACGAAATTAATTTTATATCAATGTTTACAAAATGTTATTGACGCACGAGAATGTCGGCTCATTTTTGACAGTCCACGCAGATTTTCGGGATGAAAATAATTCGATTCGATTCGATTCGATTCGAGTCTATCAAAAAGTAAACATTGTGTGTGACGCACAAGAGGAAGGGCATTATCTGCGCACGTTTTCTTACGCACCAGAACTCCTTCCCCTCCCTCCTATAAACAATAACAAATAGATAGATAATAGTGCCAACAAAGCGTGATTAGCAGCATTCGAAAACTATACATTCTTGCTCCCTAGGAATAAGAAAAATATTTGAATCAGCAAATGAACTACTGAGTTTATATTTTTTGTCCTGCGAATAAAATACCAACCCCCACTCCCGGCACCGCTCTACCACCACTGGCAAAAGGAGAGAGAGTTGAACGAAACGTCCGCATAGCGTGAAGCTACATTTATGTGCAGAAGAAAAATTTGACCGTTTATTTGCACTGTGTCTGCGCCCACCGGTTGTCACACGACGTGCAATCCTGGCCTCCCATTCGCATTCTGCAAGCCCCTTCACTCTGCCCACGCCGCGCCGCGCCGCTCCCGGCCGCTCCCTAACACTAGTAATGCCACATCGACGAGGACACATCGATGTTGCCAAGCATCGGCCGAGACCCATCGATGGTTCAGAGCGGGTTGAGTAACCGAACATTACATTGAACGAAATTTAATTTGACAGTGTCCAATGGGCATTGATTTATAATTAAAATTGAACTGAAAGGAAAGTTACAAAAAGTGTGCCAAATACGAGGCCATCGGAATCATCCCCTCGATGAAGGTAGTACAAACAGAGTTCTTGTGGTTCCAACACCAATATACACTGATCGTCCCAACGAAACAATAAGAGACTGATAGTCACAACGTTCGAACGCAATAATGCACTGATAGTCGCAACGTTCGAACACAATAAGACGCAGTAGTCAGTTGAAACAAACATCGAAACCGTAAAAACATCGAATCCAAAACCTGGATGTTCAAAAAATATCTACATCAATACATCAATATTTAAAACATCGGCTTCGATGTCGCATCCTTACCTCCCCCCCCGTCGCCGCGCCGTCGACACAGCCTCTATCGCCCGCGTTGGCCCGCAAAGCATGTCAGAAGGGGAACCTCTGATCTGAACTTCTTATCATAGATACTGTTTTTATTAAGAAATATTAAAAATATAATCTATGAAATCCTTACAAATAATTGCTTGGAATCATATTTTTCGTTTAGCTGTGTTGTCTTTATTGTATGAATGTGTGAGAATATTCAAAAAACGTCGTTAACATTTATTAATTTATTATTAGCAATATAGTACGCTCTTGAAAAGAAGCATGTAAGCACGTTTTGGCGTTCCTGAATGCTATTGTTGACTTTTCTATTTGGAATGTCCTATCGCAAAGCGGCCCGGTCTCCATCACAGCTCATATAGTCACGTTGACCATGCTGCCACCGCTGCCTCCACCATCACTGCCTCCACAGTCAGGTTCACTGCCGTCCCCGCCCCCACCCCGCCCCGCTCAGCCCCCGCCCCACCACCACCCCACCCCCACACCCGGCCCCCGCCCCGCTTCGTCCCCGCCACGCCACCCCCGGCCCGCCCCCACTACGCCCCGGCCCGCCCCCGCCTCCCCATCGCCCCGCCAATGCCTCGCCACCGCCCCGACCCCAACCTGCGCGCGCCCCGCCCCCCCGCCCCCACCCCGCCCCCGCCCCGCCCCGTCCCGCCCCTACCACTCCACGCCCTCCCCGCCCTCGCCCCGCCCCCGCCTCGCCCCCCGCCCCGCCCTCGCCCCGCCCCCGCTACGCCCCGCCCGCCCTCGCCCCGCCCTCACCCCGCCCCTGCCTCGCCCCCGCCCCGATCCCCGCCCCACCCCACCCTCTGCGTCCCGCCCAGCCCCGCCCTCGCCCCGCCCACCGCGCCGCCCTCCGCCCCGCCCACCCCACCCTGTCGCCGTCACACCTCGGATGCCGTCTCGCTTCGTCGCGACTCGAGCTGCGTTTTTGCGCTGTGTGCCGGGAATAGCTCGCCCCACCTCGCTTCTCTTCGCTGCTCCTCTTTCCGGCGCCTTTCCCCGCCCCGCCCCGCCCCGCCCCGCTCCGTTCCCCTCCGCTCGCGAACACCGACCGTCCATGCGGCGGCGCGCTTCCGATGTTCACTTCACCGGAGAAGGTTGAGCGCGTGGACTGTGCATGGCGGAAGGCGCGGGAGTCTGCTGAGAATGCTGCAAGTCGAGTGTAGAGATATTCTTATGAGAAGAGACCGCCATTGCAACTACTGCTACCGGGAGCGGTAGCCCAGTGCATCAACTGATGTCACTGCAGCTCCTCTGACCGGGAGGTCCTAGCTTCCCACTCTCCACGGCGGAAGGATTTTCAGCTAGGTCGAATTCAGTCGCTGTCTCGAGAAGAATTCTAGCGGCCGCCTGCTCTGATCGGTGGTTTTGCGTGGTTTCTCCCATCAACACCAGGCGAATGCCGAAGCAGTACCTTAACAAACGGGCCACTGACCGCGCGCGATCTGACCTTCCTCTTCCTTGTCCTATACTCGCCCCTTACACACACACTTACTCTAACATGCACTACTCTACCACATATTCCGGGAGATCGGCCGGGAACATAGAGATTATCTCGGCTAGGGCGGTGCCCCGCTGGTGGGAGAGTCCTGGTTAGGGGGAAACCTCAGTAGCCGACGGTAGGTCGGCGCTGTATCTCGCCATCCAGCGGGGAAAGATCACCGCCATCTCCCGAAAAAAACAAGCACTACACTAACGGGACTAATGACCAAAGCTGTTGACGCGCCCGGGAACACGAAAAAATCAATCAAAAGCAACTATTGCTTGGCTATTGCTGGCAATATAACTGCAAGTTAAGTCCATTCACTTAATTTGTCAGTACGTTCGTTTACTGTTCGCTCATTTGTAAATGGCTTCATCGCTATCTCTAGCAATTTCGTCGCCCTGCGCGACGTTCATTTGTTTCCTGACCTGTCAAAGAAGTCCCATCTTCAGGTAACTCCTCTATTACTTCGATGTCATCGTATCCCATGTGGTGACTTTCGGGACTGGAGGTGAGTTGCTGAAGATACGGTGCTCTATCTGATTCCCAATTTTTACTTCACAAAAAGTATAAAGATTTCACATGTCGGGAGACCGGTCTGGAGTTTAGAGCTTGTCCGGCTGGGCCATGCCCCGCTGGAGGGAGATACCTGGTTGAGGAAAATGCGCAAGCCGATGTGTAGGTCGGAACCGGATCTAGCCATCCAGCTGGCGTAGTTCACCGCCATCTTCCGAAGAAGAAAATAAAAGTACTCTGCCACCCATGTGTGAAGACTAGAGCTTGTTCCGACCAGGATGGTGCCCCGCTGGTGGGAGATACCTGGTTGAGGAAAACCCCGCAAGCTGGCGTGTAGGTCGGCGCCAGATCCCAGCACCCAGCGGCCGAAGATCGCCGCCACCTACCTTGATAAAACACGCACTACACTGAGGAGGCTAATGACGTTAGTAGTAGGTGCTCCCGGAAAGGCCTGTCTTTGAACGGAAGCAACGTGTCGCAAGTGCAGCAAGTGTTTTCCTGCTGCTGGCGCCGTGCGTGCGCGGGCCCACTTTCTCACCTGCTGCGCTGCCGGCGGCGGCGACGGAGCTTCCGCGAGGAGGGGGCGTGGCGGGGAGGGGAGGAGGGGGCGAACAAAAGCAGGTCGCGACGAAAGCAGGGTGACGCCGGGCTGAAGGGGGCGGTTGTCGCGTGCAACGCGGGGAGCGAGACGGCAACCGGGTGGACTGTCGCGTCCCCTCCCCTCGCCCTTCCTCGCCCTCCCACGCCCTCTTGCCCTCATCGCCACCCTCGCCCTCCTCTCCCTCCCACGCCATTCCATCGCCCCCTCGCCCCACCCTCCCCCACCCTGGCCCAACCCTCACCCCACCCGCTCGCCTAACCCCCTTCGCCCCACCCCATCGTGCCCTCATCGGCCCCCTCGCCTCCTCGACTCTCCTCCTCACCTCCTCCATCTAGACCTCCCTCATTTCCCGTCATGGCCACCCGTCACAACCCTGCCCAACCATCCTTTTTCCTCACCGCCCTACCATCCCTTTCCATCCTCCTCCCTCACCATCCTTCCATCCCCTTCTTCAGTCATCTCATCTCACCACCCTTCCGTCCCCTTCAATCCTCTCATCCATGAAAAATCGGCGATTTAAAAGAATCAACTTTTTTCGGTTCTAAGCGGTCAGTTCTGAAATTCGTGGTCGTATCGGCAAGCAAAGCGAACATAAACTGCACTTCTGTCACTGAGATTGTTAGTCACACCCATAGACGTTTTTGGTACAGTACATATTTCTATTATGGTACGTTAACGTAATTTATCTGATATCCAGTGTGGTTCTAAAGACGTGTCACGACCAAAGCAGTGATACTTAAAAAAAAGATTTGTGTTCCAAACCGGTGAATTCCTACCATGCAGACATCGCAAACAAAACATCGCTGTTTCTAAACATCGTTAACCCACGAAGGGAATAATTATGATGGTCGTATTTGTTAATTTTTTTTAGAGTTAACTTACCAAACAGTCTTCAATGATTAGGTCATTTCACAAAATCGTAATTATCTGATCGGATAAATACAAAGTTCTGCGAGTTTCATTTACCGTCGGAAACTTGATTTTAATTACTCTTCATTTGTCACTTTGGATTAAAGAAAGTTCAATTTAAGAATATCTCAAACTATAATAATAGAAACGTGTAATAATTTTGTTTTCATTCAAAAATTAAATATCAGCCACGTAAAAGCATTGACCACAACACATAAATGTAAAAAAAAACATGATAAATCCCTCGATGGTTGTATAAAAACATGGATGTTTCGAAAACATGGTCGTCGCATCCCCTGCAGGAAGGTGGGTGTGCGGCGGACGGCGTTCCACAAGGCTCTGGCGCCGGGCCGCCAGCGGAGCGAAATGCCAGCAGCCAAAGGTCACGGAGAGCAGCGTCCCTCGGGAGCTCTCTCTGGACGCCAGCGCCCACACCCCCTCGCCCACCGCCACCCCCACCCCACCCCACCGCTTCCAGCCGGAGCCACCAGCGGCGCATCCCTTCTCGCAGAAAAATACTTGCTCCAGGAAAACAGATTCACCTCTTAAATGAGCTTAGGAGCTAGCATTATCTCAATCGGTAACCACGAAAACAAACATTCTACCCTTTAGAAAGATGGTATTGCTAAAATATTGAGCAAAAATTAATTTAATTGCTTTTCAAACTTTCATGAAAATAAAGGTTAACGGCTGGACGGGCGGAACTGCAATTAAATTTTTTTTGCGTAATTTATTATTAAATTAAATGGTTCTAAATAGTGGCATATTTTTGTGTTATCTGATTTAAGATAGGGCCTTGACACAGGCTACAAATTCCTTTTTGCTGCATTCAGATTGCTGAAGCATCGTAGGCAATAATTACCCAACCATACAATTCATTTAATTAGGCATCAGTGCAATTTAATATTTCCATTTTCAAATGCAGCTCAAAGCGAATGCAAATATTCCTCAAAGTGGTATACGCGAAGGTGCTTCTCGTTGCAGAAAAGGTCTGCAAAATCAGCATGTGGGGACTACGTGTTTCGTAGTCATCGAATCCAAATTATATAGTACCTCTCCTTTGTAAAATATTTTAAGTATAAATTTCATCTTTTCAAATATTGTACGTTGTGACAAAAATAACGCTACCTATGAGTAGTTGAAAACGTAAAATTCATATTGTTCCAAAGTTGTCAGAAGTGTTTACCATTTTCTGTAAAATCATGTTTGCATGACAAGGCGTTATCCTATTGTCCGGACAATAATTCTGTCTATTTGACGTCTAGCGGTTAACGCGAGATAGTGTATTCCGCTATGCAATCGGTGTCTTCAATTCTAATAATGTCACTACAGAGTTGTCGACGCTAATGAAGAAAAAAATACATCTTACGGCGCGAAGGAAATGGAAATTGAAAAGCACCATTTGACGCCTTTGTTCGCTTGGTTATGCGTATTCTAGTATTATGTGATCGCATTGCGATTTGTTTCTTGCTCCTGTTGCTGCTGTCATAATCTGATGCAAGAACAACATCCCGACCACGTGACTGCTACTCGAGAATGTGGGAACATCTGTCTGCCAGACGGAAATATTATTCAGACAATAGTGGTGCGTGTTGATTAATTGATTGTAAGTAATTCCGGGCAGTCAACTACTATGGGCGTTAGTCCCTAACTGTAGTGCGTGTTTTTTCTCGAGGGAGTGGCGGTGATCTTCCCTCTCTGGAGGGCGAGATCCGGCGCCGATCTACAGTCGGCTGGCGGGGTTTACCCAACCAGGTATCTCCCATAAGCAGGGCACCGCCCCCGTCAGGGCATGTTCTAAGCTCCCGACCGGTCTCCCGGCATGAGCGGAAGTGTAGTGCATGTTTAAGTGTGTGTAAGGGGTGAGGATATAACAAGGACGAGGAAGGAAAAATCGCGTGTGGTCTGTAGCCCGTTTGTTAGGATACCGCTCCGACACTCGCCTGGTGTTGATCGGAGAAACCACGGAAAACTCCCGATCAGAACAGCCGGCCGCTAGAATTCTCCTCCAGGCAGCAACTGAATTCGACCTAGATGAAAAGCTAGTGTCGAAAATCCTGCCGCCGTCAGGAATCGAACCTAGGACCTCCCCGTCAGAGACCCTGCAGTGACATCAGTTGATGCACTGAGCCATCTCTCCCGGTGTGGTATGTGCTGAATTTTCCTCTCTGCGCCCAGCTTTTTCGTGGCCTCTCGCACCAATTGCATCTTGCTGGGAGCCCCGTGTCTTCCTGGCCGGTCGCTGGGTCTCGCTTTGCGTCATGCGATGCGACCTTGTTTCCAGTGTCGTTCCGCAGCCTGAGCGTCTCGGCGACCTTCTTTGCTCTGCTGCGTTGTCTCCGTGAAGACATCTCTGAGGGGAGCGGAAGATGTGATGAGGTTGTGATGCAAAAGATGTAACACTGGAAGCTTCCGAATCTTTTTCGACAGAAGTGAACTGTGCTAGTGCAGAGATGAATGGTGCATCTTTACTGAAAAGCATTCCTTGGGGCATTCTTTAGAATTTTAACGAAAACTCGTGTTTTTTTTTGTTGTTGTTTTTTATAGTTAAAGGTCTCCCACTGAAACTGCTGTAAAAGTTCTGCTGTGATGTGAACCGTGCGTGGCTGTGGCTGAATGTATCCGTTCTATAGTTCGTATCTCGCCTCAGCGATGTCCATCTTTTCTTACACCTCAAGAAATTCCTGTCCGGTCAGCATTTCGCGTATCAAAGAGACGCAGTGTTGACAGTGGTTGTCAAACACGAGTGCCTATCCCACGTGGAAGACTTCGACCCAAGGATACACACGTTGATTGCACGCTAGGACCGGCTTAGGTAGCTCAAGGCGTCCAATGTTGTCACAGATTGGGAGGTCCTAGGTTCGAGTCCTGACGGCGGCAGGATTTTCAACTCTAGCTACAAAACTAGATCGGATTCAGTCGCTGTCTGGAGAATTCTAGCGGCCGGCTGCTCTGATCGGTAGTTTTCCGTGGTTTCTCCCATCAATATCAGGCGAATGCCGGAGCAGTACCCTACCAAACGGGCCACGGACCGCGCGTGATCTTTCCTTCCTCTTCTTTGTCCCATCCACTCCCCTTACACACACTAACATGCACTACACTACCACATATTCTGGGAGACCGGTCTGGAGCTTAGAGCCTGTGCCGGCTGTGAGAGATTCCTGGACAGCAAGAACACCGCTAACCTACGTGTAGTTTGGCGCAGGATGTCGCCATCTAGCGGGAGAAGTACACTACCCCAAACAGAAAATATGCTCTACACTCACGGGACTAATAATCTTAGCAATTGAGGCGCCCGGGAAAACGCGCTTTGTCTACTACAATAAAGTTTTTTCCTTGAAATTTGCTTTTTAACTTTCTTAGGGAAAATTACTTTCTGGATGGAATGATTGATTGATAGAGGCTAGCGGGGTTTTCCCCAAGCAGGTATCCCCCCAGCGGGGCACCGCCCCTGCCGGCACAAGCCCTAAACTTCCGACCGGTCTCCCGGAATATGTGGTAGTGTAATGCATGTTAGTGTAAGTGTGTGTGTAAGAGGAGAGGATAGGACAAGGAAGATGGACAGATCGCACGCGGTCAGTGGCCCGTTTCTTATGGTACTGCTTCGGCATTCGCCTGGTGTTGATCGGAGAAATCACGGAAAACTACCGACCAGAGCATCCGGCCGCTAGAATTCTCCTCCAGACAGCGACTGAATTCAACCTACCTTTCTAGTTAGTGTCGAAAACGTTTCTACTGTCGCAAAACGAACCCTGGGGCCTCCCAATCAGGGGCACTGCACTGACATCAGTTGATGCCCTGATCCAGCTCTCCCGGTTTCTGAATGCATCCCGTACAAATGTAAAAGAACGCTGTCCCTGAGTGAGTAGTACATGTGGCCGTGCGTGTTCGCACGTGAGAACGTGGCCACTCGCCTACGTGCACGTTCGTCAGCCACTTCCCCTCCCTCCGGGGGGGGGTGCGCCCGGCCACGTTCGTTTGTTCGCACGTACGCGCACATGCGCACGCGTTGGCGCGGGGCCGCACGTGCGCGTGCGAGTGCTGCTGTGAACGGAGCGGTCGCGGAAATCGCAAAGCGATAATTGCATGCGGTTCGAGCGAACCATCCACGTAATTTGCTGCTTGTTTGCCGATGAAACGGACAGAAGTGTTCCCCTACATCTCTCGTGTCATGGAATGTCGACCTCGATTTTCTGTGGGATGATTGCGTAGGTGCGATAAGTTCGTTATTTTATTATTATTATTATTATTATTATTATTATTATTATTATTATTATTATTATTATTATTATTATTATTATTATTATTGGCCATTTCTGACCACACAACACGATGTGTACCTTTTAGGATCAGCTTTTCAGTTGTATGCCTCGTTACGACAAGGTTCTTACGCCTAGAAGTGTGAATTAAGAGGTGATAGATGATGTGAAGGGACAATTACAAATACGACCATGCCAACACGGGACTGGGACCTGCAGCCTCTTCAGCACAGCTGCTGCAACTGTCTGCGCCTCGGGGCCGGCATTATTATTATTATTATTATTATTATTATTATTATTATTATTATTATTATTATTATTGGCCATTTCTGACCACACAACACGATGTGTACCTTTTAGGATCAGCTTTTCAGTTGTATGCCTCGTTACGACAAGGTTCTTACGCCTAGAAGTGTGAATTAAGAGGTGATAGATGATGTGAAGGGACAATTACAAATACGACCATGCCAACACGGGACTGGGACCTGCAGCCTCTTCAGCACAGCTGCTGCTACTGTCTGCGCCTCGGGGCCGGCATTATTATTATTATTATTATTATTATTATTATTATTATTATTATTATTGGCCATTTCTGACCACACAACACGGTCAACGTGTGTACCTTTTAGGATCAGCTTTTCAGCTGTATGCCTCGTTACGACAAGGTTGTTACGCCTAGAAGTGTGGATTAAGAGGTGATAGACGATGAGGTGAAGGGACAATTACAAATACGACCATGCCAACACGGGACTGGGACCTGCAGCCTCTTCAGCACAGCTGCTGCAACTGTCTGCGCCTCGGGGCCGGCATTATTATTATTATTATTATTATTATTATTATTATTATTATTATTATTATTATTATTGGCCATTTCTGACCACACAACACGATGTGTACCTTTTAGGATCAGCTTTTCAGTTGTATGCCTCGTTACGACAAGGTTCTTACGCCTAGAAGTGTGAATTAAGAGGTGATAGATGATGTGAAGGGACAATTACAAATACGACCATGCCAACACGGGACTGGGACCTGCAGCCTCTTCAGCACAGCTGCTGCAACTGTCTGCGCCTCGGGGCCGGCATTATTATTATTATTATTATTATTATTATTATTATTATTATTATTATTGGCCATTTCTGACCACACAACACGATGTGTACCTTTTAGGATCAGCTTTTCAGTTGTATGCCTCGTTACGACAAGGTTCTTACGCCTAGAAGTGTGAATTAAGAGGTGATAGATGATGTGAAGGGACAATTACAAATACGACCATGCCAACACGGGACTGGGACCTGCAGCCTCTTCAGCACAGCTGCTGCTACTGTCTGCGCCTCGGGGCCGGCATTATTATTATTATTATTATTATTATTATTATTATTATTATTATTATTATTATTATTATTATTGGCCATTTCTGACCACACAACACGGTCAACGTGTGTACCTTTTAGGATCAGCTTTTCAGCTGTATGCCTCGTTACGACAAGGTTGTTACGCCTAGAAGTGTGGATTAAGAGGTGATAGACGATGAGGTGAAGGGACAATTACAAATACGACCATGCCAACACGGGACTGGGACCTGCAGCCTCTTCAGCACAGCTGCTTAACTGTCTGCGCCCTCGGGGCCGGCATTATTATTATTATTATTATTATTATTATTATTATTATTATTATTATTATTATTATTATTATTATTGGCCATTTTTACCACACAACACGGTCAACGTGTGTACTCTTTTAGGATCAGCTTTTCAGCTGTATGCCTGTTACGACAAGGTTGTTACGCCTAGAAGTGTGGATTTAAGAGGTGATAGGACGATGAGGTGAAGGACAATTACAAATACGACCATGCCAACACGGGACTGTAACCTGCAGCCTCAGCACAGCTGCTGCAACTGTCTGCGCCTCAAGCCGGCATTATTATTATTATTATTATTATTATTATTATTATTATTATTATTATTATTATTATTATTATTATTATTATTATTATTATTATTATTATTATTATTGGCCATTTCTGACCACACAACACGGTCAACGTGTGTACCTTTTAGGATCAGCTTTTCAGCTGTATGCCTCGTTACGACAAGGTTGTTACGCCTAGAAGTGTGGATTAAGAGGTGATAGACGATGAGGTGAAGGGACAATTACAAATACGACCATGCCAACACGGGACTGGGACCTGCAGCCTCTTCAGCACAGCTGCCGCAACTGTCTGCGCCTCGGGGCCGGCATTATTATTATTATTATTATTATTATTATTATTATTATTATTATTATTATTATTGGCCATTTCTGACCACACAACACGGTCAACGTGTGTACCTTTTAGGATCAGCTTTTCAGCTGTATGCCTCGTTACGACAAGGTTGTTACGCCTAGAAGTGTGGATTAAGAGGTGATAGATGATGAGGTGAAGGGACAATTACAAATACGACCATGCCAACACGGGACTGGGACCTGCAGCCTCTTCAGCACAGCTGCTGCAACTGTCTGCGCCTCGGGGCCGGCATTATTATTATTATTATTATTATTATTATTATTATTATTATTATTATTGGCCATTTCTGACCACACAACACGGTCAACGTGTGTACCTTTTAGGATCAGCTTTTCAGCTGTATGCCTCGTTACGACAAGGTTCTTACGCCTAGAAGTGTGGATTAAGAGGTGATAGACGATGAGGTGAAGGGACAATTACAAATACGACCATGCCAACACGGGACTGGGACCTGCAGCCTCTTCAGCACAGCTGCTGCAACTGTCTGCGCCTCGGGGCCGGCATTATTATTATTATTATTATTATTATTATTATTATTATTATTATTATTATTATTATTATTGGCCATTTCTGACCACACAACACGGTCAACGTGTGTACCTTTAGGATCAGCTTTTCAGCTGTATGCCTCGTTACGACAAGGTTGTTACGCCTAGAAGTGGGGAGTAAGAGGTGGTGGTAGATGAGGTGAAGGGACAATTACAAATACGACCATGCCAACACGGGACTGGGACCTGCAGCCTCTTCAGCACAGCTGCTGCAACTGTCTGCGCCTCGGGGCCGGCATTATTATTATTATTATTATTATTATTATTATTATTATTATTATTATTGGCCATTTCTGACCACACAACACGGTCAACGTGTGTACCTTTTAGGATCAGCTTTTCAGCTGTATGCCTCGTTACGACAAGGTTGTTACGCCTAGAAGTGTGGATTAAGAGGTGATAGATGATGAGGTGAAGGGACAATTACAAATACGACCATGCCAACACGGGACTGGGACCTGCAGCCTCTTCAGCACAGCTGCCGCAACTGTCTGCGCCTCGGGGCCGGCATTATTATTATTATTATTATTATTATTATTATTATTATTATTATTATTATTATAAAAATAATTAATGCTCGCAAATCACATACACGTACTTGCACTGGCTCAGCATCATTTATCACGTTGGAAGTCTTGCATGAAATCAATCAGGGGGATCAGCATTAGGCTGAATCCAATTGTTATACCCCAGGGTTGTTAGTCCTGGGGGGATGGAAGATGAAATTATGATGAACGGACGGCACACACAAACAGACATACACAACCGTACCCATGCCCGAGACGGGATTCGAACCCGCAATCCTTCCACCCGAGATATGCTTCCTTAGCGATCTCGGCTACCGGACTGGCATTAATATTATTGTTGTTGTTGTTGTTGTTGTTGAAATGTGAAGAAATAATCAATGCCTTAAAGGCATTAGCAAGGTTGCAGAGAGAGATTACAGGGAACGCCACGACAAAGTGCTTACCACGCTAGTCGTGAGCAGAAAGTGTGATGCAGGCACCTTCTCTATGGTGGAAGATCAAGTCGGTCAAAACGGGCGAAGTGAAGTTAGGATGGGAAAGAAACCATTATGAAGATCGTATGTTAGATATATTGTGTTCATAAATGATACGAAAGTCAAAATTAGGAATTTTTATACACTAACAATCGAAGCGTACATTTCTTATTCTGTAATAGATCCTCGTTACCTTTTTTTCAATTAAGCATCACATCACAATCTTTCGTATAGTATGTAACTACTCTGAATATAGTAATATAATTTTGCAATAGATAATAAAATCAACTTTCCGCACTGTTAATATTATAAAGTAAAATGTTGTTATCAATTGACCCTAACTGCCTGGTGATCTCACTGTTAAACAGAAAAACCTAGGGAGTCAATTCAAAACTTAGAAAATTCTAAAGCATAAATAACGTTTGGAAAAATATTTTTTAAACAAATGACCCCTTTATGTCAGTGTATCAAAATGACACACATGGCGCTCAGAATGCTAATATTGGTTTAAATCTTTCGTGGAATAGGGAGCTTTTTGCAGATGGTAGCAAACAACAATCGACTGCAATCTCGATATTCTGCGCATGCGCAGGTGCACAAAAGTGATGCTAAACTCGAACTGCGCATGCTCAGACTATCGTTAGTGCTGTCGATTGCTGTAATGCGATGCCATGCAAAAACATCCAGATATTATTGTCCTTCTCGTAAAAATAGTAATGTTACATAATGGCGTGTTGATTGGATGGCCCTGCAGTACCTTAGGTCAGATAGTTCATGCGAAAAGCTCTCGTGCGAATTGCTGTGGAAGTACTCGGAAGTGATTCTACCCTAGTCGCTCTTAACTCGCCTTTCACGTTGGTGGTGTTAGCGAGAGAGTTTTGTTTCATGATACTGGAGCGAAGCACGCGATTCATGCTCCGAAGCAGGTCATTGACTAAAAGATAAGTGGCTCGACTAATCGATGCAGCTAGCACTCTGCAATCGACCTCGAGGTCAGCGATCTTACGAGATATAATTGTTTGGTACCATTAGGCCCCCAAACACGAACAGTGGTGGCGAGTTGAAGTGTTTTTCGTAGTTTCAGAATGGCCAACAAGGAAGGAAATTCAGGGAAGCATGGGAATTATTAAATGACAAAAATGAGAAGATTATAATGGGCAACATTGATTGTTAATTCTTCTATCATTGTGGTAATCAGTTAATGAAAATTGTTGCCTTGTAAAGATCTCACAGAATCTATTTATTTCTCAAAAATGAATATTTTAGTTTCAAAACAAAATAATGTATACAATTATGCTGAGAGTGAATAATTCCAGATACTTGAAAAATTCTAAAGCCATTAAATCTAATTGAAGTAATATCTAAATTTTTGCTTCAGCCTGGAAAACTTATAGATATATGAGGGAATTGTAGTATCGTTACTAAAGGTGCGATACAACTGTTGATCATACAACTTTTCGACTCGTGTATGGGCACATCGTCAGCTAAAGAATGATCACTGTAAAAAGTGTAAGTCGAAATCTAAAATAGAAGAAAAAACTAATACGTAACATTAAAATACACAAAAATAGTTATAGATGTGAACAAAAAAAGGCTTACCTCAGCATGCCTCACACATAGTTCACTTGGATTTGTGTGTGTGTGTGTGTGTGTGTGTGTGTGTGTGTGTGTGTGTGTGTAAATAGAGTTGTATAATCATTATGAGAATGTAATACAAGAAAATAATTTTATGTCTGTTTTATTGGCCTATTCTTAACTAAATCCATCACAGACGTGTATTAATTTTTGTATCTTTACTTCATGGGAAAAGCAAGAATATTTTTATTCGCGCGTTGACTAAAACGCGCAAAACAGTTCGTCTCAAAGCGTTGTGTCAATGGGGCGCCAGTCGCAGCGCAGTCAATGAATTGGCGGGCCACCCTGAGTTGAGGGAAAACTCCCGACGCGGCCCGGCCCGGCCCGGCCCGGCCCGGCCCGGCCCGGCCCGGTGGCGCGGCGTGGCTTGGTTATGGGGCGGGGCAGGAGGGGGCCCATTGTCAGCGGTACTGCCCCGAGGGGGGCGGCGCCGCGGCGGCGGCGGCGGAGAGCAGAGACCAGCCCCCCCCCCCCGAGGGCGCCACCACAGGGGGGACGGGCCGCTTCCGGCGTGGCCCTTTTGTGCCCCGCACCGCCATCCCCAGGGCGGAAGGACACTCAATCCCGACCCGGTCAGCTCCCCCTCTCCTCTCGCCCGCTGGCCAATTGATACTTTCCCTCTGCTCGCCTCTTGACGAGTGGGGATGCTACATCGCCAACGAAACATCGATGCTCGGAATTGAAACGTCGACCCAAAACCATCGATTAACATGGATGTTTTTCAAAGTGGGTTGGTAACCATTGAGGTTTACACAGGGGAGGAATTTAATTTGTAAGCCGCTATTAATATTTTTAATTGAGATTTTACTGGCAAAATAGAGACACGAAATGATCGCGACAGTTAACAGAATTTGCGTTATTTGATCCGATAATTCAGGCAATTAATATAGGCTTCTTAATGTAGGAAAACTCGATTTTATTTATTTTTCACCCTTGGTCACTTTCAATTAAAGAATATTCAATTTATGGATGTCTGGTAATGATTATAGAATTTTTTATAATAGTTTTTTATTATATATTATTAATATGAGTTTTTTCATTTTAATAATACCGATCACGTAAAAACATCGAGCACAAAACATTGATATTAAAAAAACCTACTTTTAAAAAAATCGATGCTAAATCCGTCAATAATTTCATGAAAACATCGATGTTTGGAGAAACTAACATCGATGTGCCATCCCTCCTTAGAATGCGCAACCCGAATGCATCCCGAGCACTGTCACGGAAGAGAAATGAAGAAACTATGTCGTGAAGTCTGTATTCAAGATTGACAGGGTAATGAGTGAGTATTTCGTGATTTCCGGTTCGTCAATTTCATCGCCCAATGAAGATGGAGTTGTTCCTCTCCCACAGGGGGAATGTTAGTCTAGGGCCGACCTCCGAAGGTCAACTACCTTTCCGTGACCCTTGTCGCAGATGCATTTCGTTTTCCACCTTCCATTTGTCATTCAGACGTTTGTGTTATGGTGGTATTACATTTCTCAGTAATTAAAATATTGTTAAAATTTTAGTTAGTAAGAACATTTTTGGATTGCTCTCCGGAGTTGTTTGTGAAGGGTTCGATGGCCAACTACAACTGCCAGTTACTTAACAAACGGGAACACAAATCTATTGAAGATAATAACGAAGTTTCATTATTTTAATCAATCTTAAAATCTATTGTACTAACTCATTGTGTTTTTAAGCCCACATTTAACAAAATTTCGAATTACAAGTTATGAAAGCCACAGCATGTACTTGAAAATGAAGACGTAGTATTCTTCGAAACGTAGTTCAAGAAAAAAGTGTTAAATAAAACAAGTTTTATGTTTTATTCAAATTTTAACTTGAATTAGTGTGACTGGTTTTCCCATAAATTTCTGATTGTCTAAAAATAATTGTAATCTTTTATCAATAAATGTATGACAGAATAATTAAAATTGTAACAAAGCGTTTCTTCTTTATTAAATACAGGTGTTCCACAGGGTTCGATTTCTGTATACATTTCAGTGGTTTGTCGGGAGGTTCCCAGAGTCCGCGGCTGAGCAGCCGCTGAGGGTGGTAGCGGAGGGGGCGGGGCTTTCCGGTGATGCTCTTTTGTGCCCCGCGCCGCCCCTCTCCCCTCGCCACTTCCGGTCCTCCTCCCCCTGGGGGTGGAAGGACACCCAATCCCGAATCTGGTCGCCCACACACCCACACACCGCGCTTCGCCCTGCCCCTCCCACCCCACCCCACGCCACCCACTTTGCGGGGGATGAGTGGATGAGCGGGCGGAAGGCGGTCCGGAGCGGGGGAGATTGTGCTGACTGCCGAATTGGCGTAGTTGCGACTGGGGATGGTGCAATAATGCGGCGGCGATGGTGTAACTGTTAGCGTATCGGGCTGTTATACCCAAGTTCGCGGGTTCAAACCCGAGCGAAGCCGTGGATTTTTAAGGGCGAAAACATCCTTCGTACGCCTTCGTTCGGAGGGGAAGTGAAGCCGACTGTCCCATGTTAGTACATTTACTGCATGTAAAAGATTCTCAAGCCTCTGAGCTAAATTCAAATTGCCTGTTTCGTCGCCCAAGTAATACCTTCTTTCTCCCCTAGTAGGTGACAGGAGCGTAACGAAATTTGCGTGGTCAGACGGAAGAACAGGCTTAATGGCCTGAGTCTCGCCACGTAAAATAAGGCTTTCATTCATTCATTCAATACTTGAATTGAATAATACAAAGGAAATAACTATGGTAACGGAGACTTTAGGACGTTTTTGTACACCTTAGCGTGCAGCAATCGACTGCAATCTCGATTTTCTGCGCATGCGCAGATGCACAAAAGTGATGGGAATTTTGAACTGCGCATGTGCAGAAGATCGATAGTGCTTTGGATTGATTTAACGTACGAGGGTGCAAAAACTCCATATTTTTGCTCGGTTTAGCATAGAAGAATCAACTGTAATCTTGATTTTCTGCGCATGCGCAGATGCCCAAAAGTGATGGGAAACACGAACTGCACATGCGCAAAAGGTCGATAGTTCTTTCGATTGATATAACGCTTCCCCGAGAAAAACTTCCTGTTATGGAGTTTTTGCACAGCGTAGTTTACAGCAATCGGCAACAACGTCTCGGCCATTTTCAAATACTTTCGAGTATCTACACATGCGCAGCTCGAACTGGGTATTCTCAGAGTCTAGAGGTTGCGTCGATTGCTGAGACAACTGCTGCAAAAGCTCCTCATTAGAGTCTCATAAATCGATACTTTCAGTAATGATTTCTGTCGAAACACGATTTCAATTATGGAATTGATACGAACTTTACTTCACATTCATGAAATGGAGAATTCATTTTTGTATTCAAATTTACGTTCCATAAACATATTATATGAAACTTTTTCGTTCCCCTCCAGACATTTCTTTCAATCTCCAACTGATTCTCTGATATCGTGTGGCGTTCCACCGTGTTTTCCAAAGACAACTGCGAGTACGCAAACCAAAGGCCAAGGCTTGAATTGTGCTGTAGCACAATAGAAAGTCCATTGAACGCAGGGATACGCGAGAGATAGGGTCGTACACGAGGTTTCAGTGCCCCCCACCCCTCATGCCCGTCAGAAACCATAACGTGTTATTCACAAACATAGTTTTTATTAAATTTCTATAATAACGAAAGATTTTATTGATGTTATTCGAATACGTTATTAAATTACATATTTATAGTTATGTTAGTTATAGAAAATCAAGAAATAAAAAATAATTTCAATTCAAAATTCTTTATTTCCGTAAATAAGAAGTTCTTTTCGCGAAAAGATCAAGTCAAGCGAACTCTACGCATACAACTTCCTCGTAGAATAATACGGCGGAGCCCTAGCAGTGAATGTTTCATTAACTAATTGTAATGACTTTCCAATTTCCTTGGCTGGGCGCTGGAGGCGGCCCTCGCTTGGTCCTAGAGCCGAGCGAAGGGGCGGCATGTCATTAAGGCCCCTTTACCCAACTCGGGCGCTCTCGCGCGCTCTCTAATTCCGCGGGGCTGGCAACTTTTAACCTCGTTAGTCCGTCGCCGCTCTCGGCCGCCTGGCGAGGGCCTCTGCGGCCCCCGGAGGCCGGGCGGGGATTAAGGGCGCGCGCCCTTTGAGATGCATATGAAGGGCGGCGCCGGAGTTGCCAAACTGCCCGGCAAACAGCGAGCGCGCGCGCCTTACAGGCTGGTCTATGCTGGCGCTTTGTGTGCCGCATCGCTCGCTCTTTGGTACTAGTGCCCCACTCTTCCCCTTTCTACCTCTTGCCGCCTTCTGCCTCTTCACCTTGCTATCTTACCGCTTTGATGCTTTGCCGCTTTGCTGTCTTACTGCCTTGCCACCTTCTCGCCTTGCTGCCCTATCACTTAGCTGCCTTTCCGCCTTACTGACTTACCGTCTTTCTGTATTGTTGCCTTACCGGCCTGCTGTCTTACCGCCTTGCTGTCTTACCGCCTTGGTGTCTTACCGCCTTACCTCTTTAGTGCTTTACCACCTTGCTACCTTACCGCCTCGCTCCTTTACCGCCTAGCTGCTTTACAGCCATGCTGCCTTAACATTTTGCTGATTAACGGTTTTGCTGCCTTACCGACTTGCTGTCTTATAATCTTGCTGCCTTATCGCAACCCTGCCTTACCGGCATGCTGCCATACCGCCTCGCCGCTTTACCACCTGCCGCCTTACCGATTTGCTGCATTACCGCCTTGTTTTCTTCCTGCCGTACCAACTAGCCGTCTTACCTCCTTACCTGTATCTTCCCGCCTCTCATCTTACCGCTTTACCTCCTGACCACCTTACCGCTCATTCCACCTGACTACCTTATCGCCCTCCTGCTTTCCCGCCCGTCATTGCCCGCCGCCATCTTCCCCTGCGCTCGCCCGCTTCGTTCCAAGCTACCCACCCACACTCGGTCGCAATGAACGAAAGCGTGTTCGTGCCCTCGTGGGAACTGTTTCGTTTTATTGCACGCCGTTTGCCTTGAATGAGGTTAAACGCAGCTTTTTGTGTTTGGTCCGGGTTCTCGTTTGAGACATAGTTTATCTTTATGGAGCCTGCGCGAGTTTTTGTTTAGTTTTCGTCTGGTGACTACCCGGAAGAAGGACTTCTTGAGTTTGCCGTAGTTTCTATTGAATGCTAAAACTGCGGAGAGATGCTTGTATTGGCCTGTTCCCAAATGTCAAGGAAACTCTCAGGAGATTTCTTGAAAGAAATACGGAAGATTTGGAAGGGACATTTGCATGTTATGTTCTCAAAAAGTGACAGAAAGTCTTCCTTTGTTCGTGCGTTTTCTTCATATGCTTATTACAGTTATACAAGTTTTCTTTTCTACTGTTCGTCTGACATTCTGACAGCCCTTTTGAAACTGCACAAAAGCAAAATAACAATTTGAATAAGTACGGGTTGTTGGCGTAGCTACGTTTGGGATTATGCACAGCCCCATAGTTCTGTCTTGCTCTTTTGAAACTTAAAAGTTTTGTACATAATAATCAGAAATTAGTTTGAACAAAAGTCTATTATTATACTAGTTTATAATAGTAAGCTTTATTGCACGAGTACACGTTTTGAAATCGACCGACGTTAGGAGTGAGTTGTCTAACTTGTGCAAATGCAATAAATTGGCATGTAGACGAATTGAATACGCTTGTTTTTTGTATAAGAGCGTTGTAAATTTAAGAGATTCAAAATTCATTTTTGAAAAAAAAAAACTTATTGTGACGTCACGAGTATTTGACATCTGTGCGCAAACACGGTGGTCGGCTGTTCGGTTTATTGCTACCTCCCCACCATTCGCTCGCTGTGATTGGTTAGATGTGTGATAACGCAATTATTCGTGCCATTAACGGCAAATACGTTATAATCTGTGCCATAATATGGACTAATTTGTCTCTATCAAGTAATTTTATCAATAGACCTGGTATTCAACTCGAACCTTGATGACACACTTTACGTTAAATTTCCCCTTGTGCTTCAGCATGCAACTGAATATGCAAATGAAACGACAATTATTGATGTGCTCCCTAATGCACTCGTTTCATAAATGAATTATATATATATATATATATATATATATATATATATATATATATATATATATATATATATATTAGTACTCCTTTACTTGCAAGCTATTCTAATTATAAACCACAATTTAATTAAAACAAGGCATCCACTTCAATCCATTCCACCACCATTCATTAATAGCGTTTATTATTAGTGGGGTCTGTAATGAATTTTAAAAAATCGAACAGTTTCAGTTATGTGTTTTGTTGTAACGTTAAGGAAGATTTTCCTATTCTGCAGATCGGCAAATTAAAACAGCCATGTAAGAAATGTTTTCCGAAATCAAGATAGAAAGAAAATGAATGCAGATTTTTGCCTGAAAAAAAGAAAAGCAATATTCATGAATGTTTCTTACAGTACACGGAGTTCATAACCCCCTTCCAGCATTTGCATTGTTTGCAAGACACTCATATCCGGTACTATAACAGCAACATCCGTGAGATAGCAAGAACATAGATGCTTGCATGATAAACATAAGAAGAAGTCTTGAAGAAAGAAGTCCATCAAGAAACGAATTCTTTCTTGCACACAAAACGTTCTTGGCAACGGCAACCCAGTGTTTTGTGTACAAAATCACCAGATAATATATTTAAATTTCGAAGTAAATGCTGTAGTTTTGGTAAAGGACTACTCTAATTTGTTCTCAGGAAATCGCAATTAAACTTGAGCTGAATCTTCTCATTGTGTTTTTCCAGTTCGCAACTAATGAAAGGAAACATGAAACTCGCCTTTCCTAATTGCTTGTCAGATTGAAAGGAGTTGTTTCCTGTGCAGGGAGTGACGGGTTTGCATTTTACGTGCAATGGGCGCCCGCCCTTTCCTCTCCAAACCCGCCCGCATCATTCGTGCTCTTTAGTTCGTGGCCCGTTTCCTCCTATCTCGTCCCCGCCATCCCTCCCTCTCTTGGTTGACCCCGCGGTTCCTCATCCATCCCCGCCTCGGCCAGACTCCAGACCGGGAGCTGTAGCTCAGTGCAACAACTGATGTCACTGTAGCACCTCCGACCGAGAGGTCCTAGGTTCGAGTCCCAACGGTGGCAGGATTTTCGACACTAGCTTTTCAGCTAGGTCGAATTTAGTCGCTGTTTGGAGGAGAATTCTAGCGGCCGGCTGCTCTGATCGGTATTTTTGTTTCGTGGTTTCTCCGATCACCACCAGGCGAGGCCGGAGCAGTACCCTAACAAACGGTCCACTAACCGCGCGCGATTTTTCCTTCCTCTTCCTTGTCCTATCCTCTCCCCATACACACACACACTTACTCCAACATGCACTACACTACCACATATTCCGGGAGACAAGTTGGGAGCTTAGAGCTTGTCCCGGCTGGGGCGGTGCTCCGCTGGTGGGAGAGTCCTGGTTAGAGGAAACCCCGCTAGCCGACAGTAGATCGGTGCCGGATCTCGCCATCCAGCGGGGGAAGATCACTGCCATCGCACGAGGGAAAAACGTGCACTACACTCACGGGACTAATGATCTAAGCTGTTGACGCGCCCGGAATCACTAACCAACCAAGCCAGCCCCTAGACCCACTCCCATCCA